>JAPMOB010218685.1:0-13180 GCA_029875015.1 Lepomis gibbosus | reverse complement strand
GTGTGTGTGTGTGTGTGTGTGTGTGTGTGTGTGTGTGTG
Organism: Lepomis gibbosus; assembly: GCA_029875015.1. Lineage (NCBI taxonomy): Eukaryota > Metazoa > Chordata > Actinopteri > Centrarchiformes > Centrarchidae > Lepomis > Lepomis gibbosus. The sequence goes on along the minus strand of JAPMOB010218685.1, from coordinate 13,141 downwards.
TGTGTGTGTGTGTGTGTGTGTGTGTGTGTGTGTGTGCAGCACGATCTGTGAAGGCTAGTGGAATCGGCAGACTACTTGTAACCATCTTGGAGGCCACTGAACTCAAGCCTGGCAAACCTAACGGTGAGCATGGATACACTCATGTTACAGGATGTCCACAGAGTTCAGAAACACAAACTCCTGCGTGGATACCTGATAAAGCCACATTTATTTATAGTACTTCATCATTCCTCTCTCTATCAGTCTCTTTCAGTCAGCCTTTCTGTGTCCTGTGTGCTACCGTTGTACTTTTTTCTCCACTCTTTTCCATTTTCTGCATATTTTCTTGTATAATAGGTTGGCCGATTGTGTTTGATATATGCCTTTCACAGATAAATCAGTCTGATATGCACCAATATGGTATTTTTACAGAACATAATATAATGTAGAAAACTTTGCTTGGGTTTTTTAGAAATGTTATCATCATGTAGTTTATCCAGCAGAGCTCGACACACTTAAATACACACTGTAACGGTAATAAACACTGACCCCATCATTTTCAGTTACTATGTAACTAACATAACATCAACCCTGTCCCCGACTACAGCCATGTCATCTGTCATCGGTTATGATATGTTATTGTTGTTAGCAAGCTACAGTTTGTAAGTACAGCCAATAACCGTGGACAGAACGGTAAGCATCAGGGCTTCTCTTTCCTTTCATTCTGCAGCTCGCAGATGACAGTGGGTTAGTCTGTTGAGTTTTGACTTTGGGCTAGGCTGTGACAACAAGCTTATCACACTAATTAATGTTAAACATTAAGAGTGCATTATTGAGGAAGATGACTTGTTTTGATAAACAAAAATGATTGGAGTTCAGTCCATTGAAGTAATTGGAATCATATCATATTAGTAATCAATGACTTTTCCCCTCTAATATTAGTGTCAGTGTTAAAGGTCCCGTATTCGTCTGACTCTATTTTCACAGCGGTCTTCTTTCTTCTCCCATCCCACTCACCCATCCCTCTACTCACCTGTCTTCATGTTGCCCTCCAGGTAAAAGTAACCCCTACTGTGAAGTGACCATGGGAGCTCAGATCTTCACGTCTAGAACGCTCAACGATACTCTGAACCCCAAGTGGAACTTCAACTGTCAGTTTCACATCAAAGACCTTTACCAGGATGTCCTCTGCATCACCATCTTTGAAAGAGACCAGTTTTCACCTGATGGTCAGTTACCTGCGAATTTCTTCCCTTTTCTTCTCTTCCTTTCACATCTTGTCCCCCTATAAGTAATATATAAGTAGTATAAGAAATTTGACCCACTCACTTTTCCACATTGCAAGAGGCTGCAATTATTTTGTGTGGCTGCTTAAATTAATTTCTAAACATGGTACTCTAGTGGTTTAATTGTAAATTGTGAAAGAAAAAATCTGATTGTGTGTGGTTGGATTTTATCATTAATACACCATAACAATGTGTAATTATCACAACTTCCTACTCATCACCTTTGTGTCAGCTAACACGAGGAGGTCTCAGTCTCTGAAATCATTTTATTCCAAATATTTGCTTATTATTATTAGGATTATTATTATTATGAGCACTTTTTTTCAACCAATCATAATATTTCTTTCAATTTCTTGATCAGAGTTTCTGGGTCGGACAGAGGTTCCTGTGGCAACCATAAAGAAAGAGCTGGAAAACAAGGGACCAGTAACGCGTCGTCTTCTGCTGCACGAGGTTCCTACAGGAGAAGTGTGGGTCCGCCTCGACCTGCAGCTCTATGGCAACAAATAGACGTTAATAGGAACTGAAGTTATAATGGAGTCTTCTACCGAGATATCCAGATAAGGATTTCGTCCTCCTGTAGAGTAACCAAATAAGAAAAGCTGCTTTTTATCACCTAAACAAACTCAGACGGTTGGCCCCACAGGCCTAATATTGACACCAAGAAGACATGCATATCAAACAAGACACAGCTGAACTGTGTTGCACACATCGTGCCTTAATATTTTAATATTAACCAGCACTAATAATACCTCTGATGTCACCTGACTCTCCCAGTAGGGGTTAGGGTCTGATTGACATCATCTCAACCCACCAATAGGAGTCAGAGCTCCCCTTTTTTTCTGGTTGATGACTTCAGATAGAAAAGGTAGCATGGCTGGTGCAGCTGTTTGCACCTGCACAATATGTACTGTGTATATGTATATGTACTCTGAAGGAGCTACAGGGAAGGACCACAACCTGGCCTCTTCAATAGCGAAGACACTGTATGTCATGAAGCTGAATCTGGGTCCTCTGCTGTAATAATTTCTATCCTTCAGAGCAGCGTAGAACTGGACAAAGACTTTTGCATATTAACAGCAATAAAACTATAAATAAAAAAAAGATTCTCATCTACCCTTTAGACTCCCACAGCTCAGTACAACAGTTGGTTTAAGTATTCAAACTGAGACACACTTTGCTAAGTCTGGTCCACCAAGGTCATTGAAGTTAAGCTAGCAGATGTTTTTTACAGTGACATTAAACGCATCACTAACTGTATGTGGCAGATGACTTCCAGCAACACGGCGACACAGTAGCTCTGGTCCGGAATCAGTTTCTCACGTATCTCATGATACGTTGTTCTGGGTTGAGTCTTTGTCATTGTAACAATGTTTGTTTGTGTGTGTATGTGTGTATGTATGTGCGTGCGTGCTCGCATTTGAGTGTAGAAGTGAAAACATACCTAACATTTAGTTAAGATGAGGTTATATGCAAGTATAATGCTGCAACTTTTGAAATCAACTAGTGACTTCCGGGCCTTAATTGAAGTCATCTTTTTAGTCCTAAATCTAAAATCTGTCACTTCTTTGGGATGCTGTTGGTCTTGATGGGGGTCTTAGGATAGATTTATTAGCTTTTTTCTTTTGTGTGCAAAATCAGCCGAGGCCAAGTAGTTTGAGTGCAAATTAATGTAGGTGATACAGTTAAGAGAAAAGCTGCATTGATGAACATTTCCTTCCACACCTTTATATCTTTATCAGCTGTTCCTGCCTTCCCCTTCAGTGTAGATGTCAATGTTTTGAGCAACACATATTGGCAGTTTGTCAGACAGTATTTGCTTGTATCTTTTGTTCTTTACACCCGCCAGACAGATTTTTAAGTGTCATTCCTCTAGTCCCGCCTCACTGACAGCAATATTGTCCGTCTCTGTTGCCTCACAAAGTTTCCCTTTATAAACATCCGCCATGAAAACTTTACAAGCATATAGTGTGTAAAAGCTTTTTATTTATGTTGTTGCACTTGTTGGTGTTTTTACTCTTCTGTCCTTTGCATCTAGTTTCCAGGTCTGAGCGGATATTAACAAAAGAGTGTATTTATTGCATAATTTATGTGTGACTATTCAGAGGTTTGGTGCGGCTTTGTTTGCTGTCATTTTGGATAATTAGTTGGTATCCACTGGATTTGTTATATATTAAAGACGTGTTCATCAGACACATGTTCATAATGTTTTTGAAAGCAATAATCTGAGATGATTCTCTGCAGTAGAGTTTTACTGTAAGTAGACTAGGTCACTAGTCATTTTGTTAGCCCTGCTGTTTTGTCCTCGTGTTCTTTTAATGTGTCTTATTCAATCCACAAAATTCAGTTTTAAAGTCCTGTATTACCTTTTGATGTTTGTTTTTTTTTAATTTGTGGAATATGTGCAAAGAGACTGGACTACTTTGCTCGTCTGTGTAGAGGGTGTTAGTTTGTCTCTTTTGTTTTGCTTTTTATTTCCCGCAGACTTCTGCATTGATGGCTGCTGTGCTAACTAAGTTTATAGACCCTTAGCCCAGGTTGTCTGTCTGATCAGCCTGGAATCTGTAACCTGCTGTCTGTGCTCAGTTTGGCCTCTATGTGGCACTCTGTGAATCAGGGTTTCTTTAGTAAAATTAAAGGCATTAAAAGTGTGCAAATTGTCAAATTATTGGCTTAAGCCAGCTAACTTTTTACACTGTAAACCTTCAGCGCACAACCTCCTGCGGCTGTATATATGGTGTGAACTTTAGCTAAACAAAATAAATATTTAATCAAGTTTAATTAAATCTACAGTATGTTAAGGCTCAGACTCATCTGTATTTTATGTTGTAGCTGAGACTCTTAAATGTGGCACTAATTGCATGTAATTTCTGCCAGTAACTCTGCTTGAAACACACTCTTCTAGTCTTTGTACAACATTGCAACCCTATCGCACTGTTACCAGTTACAACAGAAGACAGACCTTTGCAGTTATTTTCATGTATGATATTTTATATGGAGTGAATCAGTTTTAAAAGTAGCCTACAATGAGGAGCACATTTTTATATTTCCTTAACTTCACAAACCATGTCTTGTTTTGTCCGGTGCGTAGGACAAAGAAAAATTTAATATTTTTTAAATTTATCATAAAATCAGACTAAATGTCAAGGACTTACATTAAAACAAGAAACACGTTTCATGGATTTTATTCAATTTTTGTCAGTGGTTTTCGTTGGTGTGTAGCCACAGTCAGTGAAGTTCAGCGTGGAGTTGTCAGTCCGCACCAGTAGACCCCATTAAGTCCTTCTTCACCCTCCGCTGGCTTTTGGTCCACAGGAGCAACAGTCATTATGTAACCACACTAAGTGGCTCTGCAAGGGGCTGACGGCAACGCACACAGCTGCGAAACTGAGTCGACAAAGTCAGCTGAACTCAACCTTCTGTAGCAGAGTGCCACAGTGGTAGCAATGCATTTAATGCAGTGAGACTGTGCTGGTATAAATGGTGGCAACTCATGGTAATTAATTATTTTATGTTCAATTAAATTTTTTATTTAAGAGCACCTGAAATTATGCAGTCTTTCATTTTGATGCCAACAAATTCCACATGACATCAATATAAAAATAAGTTATACCATGCAGGAGTTAAAGGGTTACACAACTGATAGCAAGAATAAACTCTAAAAAGTAAATTTTGAAAGTTACAATCTTACTGTAAATGCACTGCTGAGATGATGCACGTGATATGGATTTTAGACTGCACCACTCTTAGAAGAACTACCAGTGAAAAGAAAGAATGTGTCACTTTATATAAGCATGCTTTGCATTTATTTTATTTTGTCCAATAAGTAGAAAGCTAAAATCGGACAGCTTTAAAAAAAGTCTCCTGCCGTGATGTCTGTGAGTCTGTGTTATCTGCATGTAGTCAATATTAAGGTCATGCATGTCTGTCTTCTATGTGCAGCTAGAGACTTCTCACAAAATATGCATCAAATCAATGTATCAAAATAAAATACAAAACCCTGGTGCCAATAAATGTTAATATATCAAGATATCAAGACACCCAACCACTACAAGTTGAGCCTATTTAGTTGCCTTTAAGAACAACAAATATTTCTGGTGTTACTCACCTCCTGTGCAGATGGAATATTATTCCTGCAAAAAGAGTCTCTTCAAATCTATCTGAGCCCTGAAGAGGGGAGGGTTGTGTTAAATTGAGCGAAAAGGAGATTTATCAGTGTATAACTGAATGGGTCATGTTTTTTATGTTTTCTGAATCATGGAGAAATAAAAAATGATCTCACTCCAAGTATCTTGTCACAGATTCTATTTTACAAAATACTCACAACTAATTGACTTAAGTATTTCAAACATAAGTAACAGAATTACTGTCTATTGCGTGCCGCTGGCAGTGTCAATGTGCCCTCTCTGGCAAGAGACAGTGTACCGGTTTGGAGAGCAAGAAACCAAGCTGTGATAAGCATTAACCTTCAGACGTTTGCATACCGTAGCAAAGTGGACTTCATTTTGAATTAAACTGAAACATGTTTAACATGCAAAAGCTCTTATAACCAAATATTGTGAAATAATTTATATCCATAAATGGGAGAGAAAATATTGCTATTTCAGAAACTGAGAAGAACCTGCTGTATCCACCAGGTTTCCAGTATTATTATTATTCTTACAAAAATGATTGCAGATTTGAATTCTTTTACACCTAATATGTCAACAGTTCAAATGGTCGGTTATAGGCAAAAATAAATCATGACTCACCTACAGGATTTTGATACAGTAAGTATAGAGGCAGACGAAGTGGAAAAAGATAAGGCGGGGGGTGGGGCAGGCGGAGAGAGCTAGTGAGTGAGATAAAGTATTAAAGAAAAGTGCAGTAAAGCAGAAGAGGAGAGTAGTTTAGAGGCAGAAGGAGAATAAACACATATGGAGACAGAGTATAGAGAGTGAGAGTGACATGTGCAAGGAGGATGAGTCTGAGAGGCCCTCAGTTCCACTTGACTCAGTCATGGGAATGATTTGATTATCACCACATGAACAGCTGTCTTATGTAACACACACACAGACACACAAAGAGAACTAAAAAATAATGAGGGTCTGTGTTCTGGCCAAAAAACCTACACTGAGCAAAAGTGGCCTGTAGCAACAGAGAGAGAGTAAAAGGGAGAGTCCATGTCAAAGAAAACTCACAGACAGGGTCAGCCAGGTCAACTCCTATTGTCAAATAAAGAAAATTATGATGGTTCATGTTTTCTTCATCTAGCAGTTGGAACAACTGATGCTCACGATATAAAAAAATTACAATAGTCATTAGCACTGAAGTATAATTTGAGTGGTGCAGAGAGAAGCATTCATATCTGTTACTTAAAGGTGCACTGTGGAGATTCCTTGTTATCAAGGAAACTCCACAGTGCACATTACATTAATTGTGTCTCACCAAAACAAAGTCCACCATTCAAAATGCTATCTGAGAAAAAGGTTTTTTATGCAGTCTATGGTAAAAGTTTAGAAGTACAAAATGTACATAAAGCATTAGGTCTAAAGTAGTCATTATGCAGCTGATTGGCCACCGTCAATGTTACATAATTATATATTAGATTATTATATTTTGTGTCACTAATGCATTACTGTGTAATGTTTACATTTACATTTACTCATTTAGAAGACGCCTTTATCCAAAGCCTCCATACTGGAGGAACAACATACAAGAATCAACAAAGCATCAATACAGCACGAGATCTACAACTGATGATACATTACATACAAAAGATACAACACATACTAGTAAGGGCAGCAGTAAATAGTAGTAAGAGCTAATGGGGTAAAAACCAAGGGAAAGAACCCTAACCCTAGTTAACAAAAAAGTGGAATCAATACAGGAGAATTGTAATGTTTCATAGGTTTTGTACGGCTAGTAAAAACAATGTGGACACTAACTATATAAACTGCAGATTCAGGTGAAAATTCTCTATAAGTTCATCACTGCGAGTCACCCTGTCATCACTATTATCACAGTTTTCATTTGAAAAATGTCAATTATAGCAGCTCAAGTCAGAAAGTATAGCACGATTAACTAATGCATTGTTGGTTTCTTTTTTATGGGATGTGTTAACAACGATAAAAGTATAGAATAAAGTCAGCATTATCATTTAAGTTCTGCACTGAATATATACATTCACATACATTTTACCACTGAATGTTGGTGGGTTGAACAAAGAATACACATGAAGCAGAGAACTCCAGTTATCCAGCATGTTTACATTTATCAGTAAATAAAAAAAGCTCATGACACTGTTTTATTTTGCTGATGGACTTGAACTGATGCAAGCCCACTCACACCTTCACCCATCAGAAATGAATAATGAAATGAAAAACCATTGGACTAAAGACTGTGCTGTTATGCAGGTCCAGCATTGCCACCCAGCATCTGAAACTCACAACTCTGTCCCTTGCTGTTTTTCGGAAATGACTGACAACATTGGAAACACAGTGGAACACAGTGCAGAGTTTTAATATTTCATCACCCTGAGCAGGAGGTACAGCAATGGATGCATTATGGATGGAAAGTGGTGCATGCGTTGTGTGTTCTGTATGTTGAACAAGGCTTAGATCCGTGTTTATCTTTATCAGTAAAGATGATGATGTGTTGATAATGGTGGGATGGTGTCAATTATTGAGGATATTTTGACTTTTAATTGTTTGTCATAATCTTCTCATCCGTGCTGGCCAGTTTGTCGGTCCACAATTTTGGTCAAGACTGAAATATCAACAACAATTGGATGGATTGCCATGTAATTTCCTCCAGACATTCATGGTTCCCAGACGATGAATCCTAATGACTTGGGTGAGCCCTTACTTTTCCTCTAGCGCCATTATCAGTTCAAAATTCCACTTTGTTCAGTACTTTGTTTCATGACCAAATACCTGAAATACTAATTACATTACCACCAGCCATCTGTGCTTTCTATTTAGTGCCAAATAGCAAATGTTAGACTGGAAAACTAGGATGGTGAACATTATGTCTGCTAGACATCAGTATGTTAGCATTGTCATTGTGAGGATGCCATGTTAGCTTTTATCTTAAAGCATCACAAAGCTACAGCCTCGTAGAGCTGCTAGTGTGGCTATGGCATCCAATATAGGCTGAGGCTAAAATCTCCATCAAGCTCCATTTCAACCAAAGTCAGGTGTATATTTAAAAAACGCTCAGTTAAAAGTTTCTATGTTACAACTGCAGTCCAATACGAAAAATACATGTTCAGTTTTAGTTGACTAGTTGACCTTGAAATGTATTCTGGCCCTCGTGTAGGCTACATAAATAGGAGTGGACATTATATCAGAAAGACCTCAAATGTGTAGATGATGAAGGTGAGCAAGGGAAGTGAGATTGCTCTGATGGTTGTGAGTAGGAGGAAGACAGGACAGACGAAAAAGAATGAAAACACTGAAGACTATTTGCAGATCAGACCATATCCTATTCATTTCTCTTTTAAACAGTAGCTCTCTCACAGTGTAGAGGCTAGGGGAAAAAAGATGTCTCTTATCCACCTTTGTCTTCTGCCCAGGGTGTAATAAAGACCTTGACAACCATGAAGGAATTACTGTAATTTCATGTGATGTTCTCTTTCCAGTAATTGTGCAATCTGTTGAGAGAAGTTTAAAATGTGCTGAGATTTCAGACGGACTGAAGCACACCCAGTATTACAAGCCTTTTGAGTAATATTAAATATTTCATGAAGAGTTCATTATGATGACTGTAATAACCTCTACAGAGACTTGTGTTTGGTTGTTGATTCAGTAATTCACACAAGAGTTAGAATGGATATAAAAGGGGAAAGGGGGACCTTCCTACAACTGCGGGGGAGTTTAGTGCTACACCTGAACACCTGGTGAAGTAAAACAAGAACAAACATGAAAGGTGCAAGAATGGACGGACATGACAGACCAGAGGGCCTAACACAGATTTTAGCTGTTATCTGTTTTTAGCCATGCTAGGGGTTTAACTGTCAGTCTGTTGGTCCACCACTTTGGTTTGGTCTCTCAACAACTACTGGATGTATTGGCACAAAATTTAATGTATTCTAATGACTCTGTGATTCCCTAATTAGGAAATGTTAGCATGCCAATGGAAAGCACTAATGTGCCTGAGCATAGCCTTGCAGGGCTGCTTGCTGAGCCCCTCAAAAGGGAAAACACAGTTAGTTCGTGGTGGTGTGGTGATGGCGCAATGGTTAAGACTGTGCCTTTGGTGTGAGAGACCCGGGTTCAATCCCCCACTGTGACCTATCCACCATTGTGTCCCTGAGCAAGACACTTAACACCCCTAGACACCCCTCGTTGTTCCAGAGGCGTGCGACCTCTGATATGTATAGCAATTGTAAGTCGCTTTGGATAAAAGCGTCAGCTAAATGAATAAATGTAAATGTAATGTAGTTCACCCAGCTGCTTTCATCATATTCAAAGCTAACAGTGCTGAAAGCAGTCATATATATTTGACCTAAAAGCAAAGTTTAGCAGGCACTTTAAGGACACCTTTGGATGTTGTTTTTTCCCTCCATACCTGTTGAGAGCTGTTGCCCTGGATAACTCTGTCGGTCCTCGACCAGAAGCAGGAGGGTTTTTCTGGCTTTTCCTGTTGCGTAACATCAGCACGAAAATGACCCGCAAAGATGACAGGTTGCTGATAAAATTTTCATAAACGTCACCTGATATAAAGTTATTTTTAGAAAATTGTTGATTTAGCTCTGAAGCATAATTTGCATTACAGTTCCATAAAATTCAGTCAAGTACACACACAAACACAAACACACACACTTACAAAGGTCCAAGCACAAACAACAACAACAGCAGGTGTGTAATCATCCGTATATGTGTGTGTGAACATGCGATAAGAAGGTGAATTACCAAACACAGCCGAATGAAATTCTCAACATTACTCTATTTTTTTTTCGTTGATTCATTGCATTCATTTTCACCTCTGTCTATTCAAACAAAAAATGTAGCTTATGTCTGTTTCACTGGTTTCCGTATAGTTTTTATTGTTTGTTGTGCATAAAACATTTTGAAAAAACACTGGTTTTGAACACTGCTACAAAATAAACTTTATCATTATTATTCCAAGATTATCATACATTGAACTCCATTTCATATGTGATAAATTCACATGGCAAAGGCTCTTGTTATTTTCAAATATTTCGCATGAAAAATATAAAACATCATGTGAAAACAGCAATTTTACATGTGAAATCTCATCAAAGTAGTAAGTTTACGTATGCACTTCATCATTACGCATGAAATAGATTTTAATGTGTGAATTATAAAGTATATAAAGTTTGTTTTCCCGACACGCTGTCCGTCCTTCCCTGCTTTCTTTACTTGTTTCTCTTTCCTCCCGCTGTTGAGTGTTCTACATAAAAGAAAGAGAGAGGAATCAAAAAAGCAGAGGCGGCGAATCTGCATTTACAACTATGTGTATGTGTGTGACAGTGTGTGTATGTGTGCGTGTGAGAGAGAGAGAGAGAGAAAGGGATGCAGACATTCAGCAGAAAGAAAAGAGAGGAATTTGGCCGACTTGTCAGAGTCTTTTATGTCACATTTCTGCCCTGAGGAACTGACTTCTGTCTCTCTGTCTGGAAAATTACCTGGAAAAACTAAAATGAAAATCGGAAAACTCCACTCTGTAAAGCAGTCAGAGCAAAATCTCTCCTGCTGCTTCTGCATGAACAAAAGAAGAAGGACTATAGCGAAGAATGACAGAACATTTTAATTTGTACCTACTTAAGAAAAGTGAAGAGGAGAGGAAGGCTTGCATACGTGGGTCTATCTGACAACTGGGGCAGGACACAGAAGATTTATACATATAATTATACTGTTGGAGTTTGTTTTTTTTTCTTTGTGGGAAACGCAAAGAGCAGAGAGGAGATAATATGAGAGGAGAGGAGAGGAAAGGGGGAGGAGAGAGCAGAGAGTAGAGGAGCACAGACCGGAGAGAGGAGAGGACCAGAGCAGAGAGGAGAAAAGAAGGAGAGGGGAAGAAGATGAGGCAAGAGAGGAGGAGAGGAGAAGAAGAGGAGAGAAGAGTAAACACACTCCAGATGGGATCTTGGCATTATTGAAATGTAAGTATAAACAATGTGTTTGCATGCGGGGGAAATGCACATGATGCTGCTGCTGCTGCTGATGTTGTTGTTGTCGATGATGTTGATGTGAAGTGTAGTGTGTGTGTAGGGAGTCTCCACTTTATCTTTCTCCTTGCTTACTTTATTTTCCTCTACACATCACTCTTTCTCCCTCTCAGCTATCTTTACTTTCTCTTGCTCAAAGTCTCTCTGTATTTTATTTTAATCTTTTACACTGAGTTTCTCTTTCTCTCTTTCCCTCTCTCTCTTTCCCTCTACTCTCTCTGCAGGTCATGTTAGATAGTAACGGTGCAGCAGCTGAGGGAAAGGCCAGTGTCACATTGCATTAGCATTGCACACACACACACACACAGGGAGAAATGTGCTTAAAGTGTGGTGAGTGAATGTAGACAATGTGTGCGAAGATTGCCTGTGTATCTTCTATGTGTGTGTTTGTGTGTGTGAGTGGGTGTGTGCTTTTGTGCAGTGTGATCTAAGCTAAAACAGGCGCAGGAAAGATATAGTCCTCGTAACCACATGGAGAAAGACAAAGAGCTATTGTGCCACATAAGAATTTGGCCAGACTGCACAGACACAAAGAGGAAAAGTCAGAGGTAGATCAGTGTCAATGAAAAAAGGACGAAGGGAAAGTATCTTGCACTCACTGTTGGCATGTTGGATCTAGACCTGTCATGTAGCAGAAGCAAAAATCAGGATTGGATTATGCCACATAGGATAATACAAGATAACTACTTGCTCATCATTTTAATATTCTTTTCCATATTTAAAAAATATTTAAAAGAGTCTAAGTTACCCTGATGCATTCAGTGTTTGAAGAATTGTTTGACATTTTGGAAAATATGCTTATTCACTTTAATACCTGTATGGTAAATATGATGCTACAGCTGGCAGCTGGTTAGCTTAACTTAGCATAAAAACATGAAAACAGTGTGAAACAGCTAGCAAAGGTCAAAGGTAACAAATTCTATTGGAAAGAACCTCTGAACATTACTAATTAACATGTGACACACTCAGCTGCCAGTTTACTAGGTGCACCTAGCCACAACTAATGCAGTCTAATACAGCAGTCCACAGACTACATGCTCCAAAATGACTGTTAAGTTAAATTAACACCCCTCTTAAGCTGTTTTAGCAAAAACTCAACATTTATGAAGGTAGTATTCATTGCACTATTGACTGCATTAGTTTTAACTAGGTGTACCCAATAATCTACTGCTAATGTATCTTGATTGTTTAATCCATACAAAAACGTATGAGTATGAAAAAACAATTTGCTTTTTTATCTCTCTAATAATTATGGATTAGGGTATTTCTTGGCCATGTTTGTAGGTTACCAGCGGACACTGCACAGTGTCAAGGTTACTGCTCACAGCCAAAAAAATAGTTTGGCACATAATCCCATTAAAACAGCAAATTGTACTCTTTACACTTCAGTTCTTATACAGATCAAACAAACAAGATATAACATGTCACTTAGTGAGCTTTAGAGGTAGGTAGGTGGATTTTGTTATCTTTGGACAGAGCCAGGCTAGCTGTTTCCCCCCCCCGTTTCAAGTCTTTATGCTAAGCTAAGCTAACTGGCTCCTGGCTGTAGCTTGTACACATTATCAAGTAATTAAATGTAACCAAATTGTCAAACTACTATAGATATTTTGTAAATACACACACACCACATAGATAGATAGATAGATAGATAGATAGATAGATAGATAGATAGATAGATAGATAGATAGATAGATAGATAGAT
>JAPMOB010218678.1:0-12325 GCA_029875015.1 Lepomis gibbosus | reverse complement strand
GACATTGCTGAGCCTCCGGTGACAGATTCACAGATAGTAAAGATAGTTACTGAAAGCAGCAGGCGAGCTAACGATGTAACTTAGCACGTCGGCTAAATTAAATGTACCGTGATAATGTAACGAGCGTGGATTAGTTCAACTTGCAGCTGATAAAACTATTAACGTTACGGTAACGTTGCAGTGGGAGTTTACCTAAGTTCTCAGCTCTGTCTGTCTATAGCCGCTGTCACTCTGCCTTTTTTCGGGAGTACTGTGCCGATATACCGGTGTCCCGCTGCGCAGAATGAAGTAACGTTACGGCGCCGGTGTTGATCCGTCTCAACGTTCCGACGGGAACGTTGAAGTAACAGAGCCTGAACATGTCTGAGTGAAAAGCCACAGCCTGCATGCTGCTGTTCCTGCGTTTATTTCAGGATTTCTGTATGAAAGCGGTTGTGTTTCAGGTTCTGCTCGCTCATGAGTTCAAGCGAGCACGCGTACGAGCACACACCTGGTTGCAACGTTAAAACCACACCGCTAGGCTGGAAACTACATAATGCCCCTTTAAATGTTCCTTGTGTCAACAAAATTCCCTAAAACTCAACTGTAATTACTCTCCAGTTTTCAAGGCCAAAATCGTAATGTTTCTGAGGTTAACCAAATGCCAAGTAGTGTCCAAACTAATTGTTTAGCTTCAAAGAGGAGGTTTTGGTAATATAAATCTACTACTGTAATAGTAGCATAATCCTCAAGGCACCATTTCCATTAGGTTTTGGCCTAAGCTGTTGGATCACATGGTTTGTTTGGGTAATGAAAGAGATAATGAGTAACAGCTGGAAACACTGGATACACAAGACCAACTCCAAATGATGAGTCAGCTCAATACAAGGCAGCCAGAAAAAATAAAAATTTGCTACACAGCCATATTGATATATACCTTTAAGCAGTATTTCAAAGCATCTACTTATTTAAGGTGAGACCCACATTTATGATCTGTGTGTTTTGCCTGCAGGACCGTGCTTTATGAGTGCTGCCCAGGTTACACGAAGCTGGAGGGTATGCGTGGTTGCCCTGCAGGTACAGTGCATTAAACATTACAATGTATAAAGGTTAGATGAGGCAATATCATCCAACTGTAGAGCAGCTGTATACTATTTTTGAAACCAGATCAAATAAACTAGAACAGCAACATATTGTCAACACATGTAGTCTTTCTATTTCTTGTTTCTATTTTCAGAAAGACATGCTGACATCTAATAATACTTATTGTTAATGTATTTCTTAGTGGCCCAAATTGACCATGTCTACAACACCTTGGGTCTGGTGAAGGCCACCTCAACCCAAAAATACGCTGACATTTCTAAGCTAAGGCCTGAGATAGAGGGATCTGGATCCTTCACCTTCTTTGCCCCCAGCAACGATGCCTGGGAGGATTTGGATGAGGTGAGTCAAGCACAAAACAAAAAGCTGTGGAACCTCTCTGTCGGTTTTAATGTCTCGTTTTCCCCACCTAACAGGACACGAGGAGTGCACTGGTCAGCAATGTCAACATTGAGCTGTACAACGCTCTGCATTTTCACATGGCCAACAAACGCTTCTTGACCAAAGATTTAAAGAATGGATTGACTGTCACCTCCATGTATAATGACCTTGGTCTCCAAATTAACCATTATCCTAATGGGGTGAGTGTTATAATTCAGTGTTGTCATAGCAGTCTGCTTGTAGTTGTACTAACCACACTTTTCAATGGTATAACATTGAAGTTGATTCACATTATGTGCAGGTGGTGACTGTGAACTGTGCCAGGATTATCTATGGCAACCAGATTGCCACCAATGGAGTTGTGCATGTCATTGACCGTGTTATCAGCGCTGTTGGAAACACAATCCAAAATGTCATTGAGGTTGACGATGACCTGACAACTCTGAGTGTGAGTACAAACAGGTTTAGGTGAAATAATGTAAACTCCTCAAAGACAAGGATTCTGAAGTAATTGCAAATGCTGCTGCAAAGGTAGGTCATGTTGGGTTGCATGGTGTTTGATAAGGGCATTTTCACAGCAATGCAAGATAACTAACTGGGCAAAGAAGGCAAATCATTTGTTTCCTTTGCTTTTTACAGAAATAGTGACCACAACAGTAAATGAGTTGGCTAATGTTAAAATGTCCATCTGTAGACCCTTAACACATTACAAGTTAAAATTAAAAAATATTGCAGGTACATCTGTGACTACAAGCTTAAACTTTAGCAGATATTTAAATGCAATTAAAACACATGTGGAGCTTGTATTTGTGATTAAATTACTTTTAATAATCCTGGGGAAATCACCATCTAGGATATGGCTGAAAGTGCTGGACTGTTGGAGAAGCTGGGTGAGCCAGGACATTACACTCTCTTTGCCCCCACCAATGAAGCCTTTAAAAGTCTTGGCCGCTACGTTCTGGAGAGACTCCAAAGCGACAAGGAGGTCCTCAAAGGTAAATGACTATTTATACTTGTAGGTCTGTATGATTATTCAAGACAATTTAAAATATTGCAGCGGAAACTGGGGCTTTATTTTAACTGTAGAAAACTAGGAATATTTATATTTAATGATGATGGTGCAGGAAAAGAAATGCAGTGGTTCCCTGGCGGCATGTTTGACTAAGACTAAGTCACCCATAAAGTGTGTTTTTCACATGTTCAAGTTCTTCCAATTCGAAACAGATGAAGCCACAATGGATCTGGAACTTACACACTCTTGGCAAGCAATACATACCAAAGTTGTGTCTGAGAGTCATAAAAATTTGTCTCTAGTTTGAAGTCATGCGTGATATTTTGGGTGGAAAGTCAAACAATTCAACACATCATATGACCATTATAAATGTTGTGAGTAGGGTAGGATTAATATCCTATGGCTATAACTATTTTTCTTAAACATTTGCAAAAATTGTAGCACCACAATCATCCATCAGAAAAAGTCTTTAAATATACAGTGTCCGTGAGTTCTTGAAAAATCACAGAGAAAGCAACAAAAAAGTGCAGAATTTTAACATTAATATTAGCGTGTTTTGTGTGAGAGGCAGGAAACATCTGCTTCACTGAGCAAGCTGGTCAAATTGGCAACAATACAAAACTTTTTATTAGTCCACAGCTTACCCTATGATGTTAGATCAGACCATTTTACACAACGTGATACATAACTGTGAAGAAATCCCAAGTGTTCTTAGTCAAGGACCCAAGGGATCCAAAGGGTCTTCTGGTTCCCAGGGTTTTAAATCCTCAGCTGCAGTTTAACATGAGAAAGAACATAAAACATAAAACCATGCAGCCAACTGACCTGCTTTGCATTCAAACAAACATGCTATACACCTAAACCACACATTAAATTAAAACGTCTCGCTTTTTCAGCTCTTCTTAATTTCCACCTCCTGGACTCAGTCCAGTGCTCTGAGGCCATAACAGTTGGCAACTCTTATGAGACCATGGAGGGTAACAACATTGAGATCGGTTGTGATGGCGAAAGTTTAACAGTCAACGGCATCAAGATGGTGCGCAAGAAGGACATTGTCACCACCAATGGTGTCATCCACGTTATTGACAAAGTGCTTATGCCAGACTCAGGTTAGACTCCCATCTCCTCTTTTCCTCATGTTTAAGTGTAATAAATACATATATTGTGCCAAGCTATTTTTCAAAAATCCATATCTTACTGTTTGGGATTTCCTGTGCCCTTTCAGCTAAAGAGGTGCTGGATCTGTTAGGAGATTCCCAGGGAACCTTTGGTGACTTCTTGTCTGAGTTGGGCCTTGTTTCTGCCATGAGAAAAAATGCTGAGTACACTTTGCTGGCTCCCCTTGACATTGCCTTCAGTGGTGAGTCCCAAACTGATCATTACATCATGCCTGTCCCTCTGTTTTCTGTTGGTATGTTATTGGTATGCAGTTTTAATGGGAATATAAAACCATTTCTTTTCCCTACAGATGAAGTGATGAACATGGATCAGAGATTGATCAAGATTATCCTGGAGAACCACATCTTGAAGAATAAGATTCTCCTGGGACAGTTATACAATGGGCAGAGGCTTGAGACCATTGGAGGAAAATTTCTGAGGGTCTTCATCTATCGCACAGTGCGTCCTATTCTCTGAAGCTGTGCCCCAAAATTGTGTCTGGTTGTCACAAACACACACTATATGGATTACCCATATAATTTGACCATCAGTCCTCATATTCTTCAGATGTAACATGAATCCATTTGCCTTTAACTTGTGGATTATTTCTGCAGGCTGTGTGCATTGAGAATTCGTGCCTGTTAAGAGGCAGTAAAGAAGGAAGCAATGGGGCCCTTCATCTCATGAAAACTCTGTTGAAACCAGCGGAAAAAACTATGTTTGAGATTCTGACAGAAAATGGAGGCTTCAAGTGAGTACAGAGCAATATTAGTGAAAATTGACTGTGGTATTAAAATGCAGCATAATACTAAAACCACATATTTCTGTATCTTTCCATTAAATCCACATGGCACATATAGGAATGAGAAAGTGCTGTTGTTGCAATCTGTCAGCCCTCAGCGGTTTCTGTAACAACCACTGTTTTCTTTCTCTGTGCTGCAGGATCTTTTTGTCTCTGATGAAAGCGGCTGACTTGACTGACCTGCTGAAACAGGAGGGAGAATTTACTCTGTTCGCCCCAAGCGATAAAGCTTTCACTGGTTTGAGCGACAGTGATTTGGCCTTGTTGAAGAGTAGGTCTCCCGGACTCCTTTTATCATTTAATGTGTTTCAAGAACATATGTTGCTTGTTAAAATCCCACAAAATATATTAATAGTAGGTTGTTTTTTCTGTTACTTATTTCAGGTGACATAAATGCTCTGAGGACCATCCTTCTTTATCACATCAATAATGGTGTGCTCATTGGTGGTGGTTTGGAGATTCAGGTAACAAACCTTCTGAAGACCCTCCAGGGCAGCAGCCTCAAAGTGATATTTGTAAGTATTTGGTTAACAGTATCTTTAGTCAAAAAACTTTATTTTTAGAGTAATTCAAGTAGTAATGATATAAAGTACAAAAAAACTATTGTGTAAGTCAGAGATCTCAACAAGCTTATAATAGTATTTACTGTAGAGTTCATTGTTCATTCTTTAAATACAGGTTCATTCAAGCCCTTAATTTTGTGGTTTTCTGGTCTGTAATTGTTTTAAATGTGTCCCTCAGGCAAACAAGACTATGCAAGTGAATTCTGTAAATGTCTCTAAATCTGACATCATGGCCACAAATGGAGTCATTCACTTTGTCAACCAAGTCTTGTATCCTGGAGGTACAATTTTCAACCTATCAACTGTGTTAATATTCCCTTACCTTTGTAAATCTGTCAAGAGATACACTGTTGTAAAGGCCCGACCGCAGTTAACGCCCTGCACTTTCTTCCAGATGTCCCTGTTGGAAGCCAGGATTTGTTAATGCTATTGAAGAGGTTCATCACTTACATGCAAATCAAGGTGTTGTATTAAAATGTACCTCTTTTTATGAAAGCAGTAAAGTTATATAATTCAACATAAGGACAAGACAAGACAAGAACCTGCTTGAAAACCATCTGTGCAGAGCATTAGGCTTGTGGTTTCCTTAATGCTATTGAAGAGGTTCATCACTTACATGCAAATCAAGGTGTTGCATCAAAAATGTACCTCTTTCTATGAAAGCTGCAAGGTTATGTAATTCCACATACTGTAAGTACAAGACAAGACAAGAACCTGCTTGAAAACCATCTGTGTAGAGCATTAGGCTAGTGGTTTTAGACAAGGCTATAATAGTGTGTTGGTTCTGACTTAGCATGGCAGTTGGTTTATTTTCCTTTAAACATGAACATTTTCCACAGGATCATTAATTATAGGATTTGCTATGAAGCATGTACAAAATTTATAAGTACAGTCATACTGTACACTGCTAATGTGTATCTGCTATAACAGATGTTTACTTTTTTTTACAGTATATTTCAGGATTCAGATATCAGGAAATTCCTCTTACATTTATGAGTAAGTAGCAATATTTTTCTTTCGCAATCACAACTGTTGAATCAAATTCAACAAATCCCATTGAATTCAGTGCTATTTGCAGCTCACTTTTTTGTTTACAATATGCAGCAGACATGTGCATTACCAATGTCTGACATTTGCTTATAAACAGCAACAGCAAAGCATAGTGAAAACTGTATCCAGATCTTCTTTCTGAAAGCAGGTGTAAATTGCTTTGCAAAACATGCAGTATTGTGGTCGAACATTAAAGGAAATCATCAATTGACAAACACTTTACCACCGCAAAACATTCGCAAAGAGTGACAGAAACACATAGAGGACGTCAGATGAGACAAATCACTGTGACACAGGCTGTTGTACCCCGGTCAACTGCAAGCGCTGATAGAATCTAGTTAAGTTGCTTCATATATGCATGGTTAGGGTTAGGCTCACAAAATCCAAGAGGGACTATACAATGATCCAACTAGAATTCTAAAGTTAAAAATATCACATCTACCTTTGCAGTTTTCACTTATTCCTACAATTTTATTGAAGAAAAAAAGCATACCCGAAAACAATACAACTTTCATCACAATTTTTTTAGAAAAGGTGCAAAATCGGACATTTTAGGCTGCAACAATCACAAAAAAGGCCTGCAAAATCCTGAAGGAACTGATTAGCCTATTTGTGTTTTTGTAAAAAAAAAAAAATGCAATACAGTATTTTTATTTTTCTAAAAGGCATTCTTTATTGTCATTAATGGCTTTCTTATCTCCTGTTGTTATCAGGGAGGGTCATCACTCGTGTCGTCGAGGAAGGTACAGTAATGATGATTACATAGTATTAGCGTCATGTCGTTTCAAATCAGACTGTTGGCTGTTGAACTAGAACATGAACTGGTCAATCAATGACACATTAATCCAGAGAATTCCAGACACACACACAAGTACATGCAATTACCAAACAAAATATATCAATTTACACAATTTATGAAATTCAAACAACTTTGCAAAAATAATCTTTAAAAATTATAATATTTTGATTATGGACCACAATTTTTTCCATAGGTCCGTTTGTTATGATACCGTTACAAATTAACTGTATCGAAGGACAACGCTATATGCTGCCTGTAATTGCAATGTAGTGAAACAGGACTTCTTTGCTTTTTTAGCTCCTGATGTAACCAAAGTGACAAGGGTTGTCCAAGGGGAGCCCACCATTACTAAGGTTACCAGAGTTGTCCAAGGGGAGCCCACCATTACCAAGGTTACCAGAGTTGTCCAAGGGGAGCCCACCATTACTAAGGTTACCAGAGTCGTTCAAGGTCAACCCTCCATCACCAAAGTCACCAGGGTTGTCTCGGGTAAAAAAAGTTTACTTGAATCAATATGTCATAAGCCTTAACTACATCATTTATTGTCTTAAGAACTCATGAATGCTGTCTTCTACAGGCCCTCAGTCCTCAGTCCGCACTGGCACCACCCACATCAACCTGGAAGGTCAGTAGAACTAACTCAGATTTTAAGACAGAAATTTGAGGATAATTCTAGTTATTATGGAGCTAATTTCCTGCCAAAACAGGAAACAAGCGCATGTTAAACATGTTTTACAAATACCCTACAATTTATTAACAAATAAAGTGTGGTTTGCAAATGCATAACCCCATTAACAAACTAATGCATTTCTTTTGCAAATACAAAATATACCTGTATCAAACAAATACACAGCAAAAAGAAAAAATCGCCCTCCACAAAAGTACTTTCGTAAGGCAAAGGCACTAATGCCCTTCTGGTTGCCACTGCTAGCCTACTAGCTTGCTACAAATTGCCATTGAGCTTAGTGAGTTAGCTAACTTTAGCTTGCAATTTCCCACTTTTAAATAAAAAACAATAATATAAGGTAAGCATACTAATTCAAGTAATATACAAAGATTCTATAATAGATAGTAATGGGGGAATAAATTGACTTAAAACAAATTACAAAATTAATTTTGTAATTGTAAATTACATGAAGCTGTTTAGGTACAATGTGAATGCTTGGTATATTTAAACTAAAATAACCAAAACATAACCTGATTATTATTAGGGGTGTGATGAGATCTTGTGCCATGAGATCTCACAAGGTTAAAATGTGAGGAGATTTCTCATTAGGTTAAAAGTTGTCTGACACATTTTTCAGATGCCGTCACTACACACATTAATTTTCTCACTCAGTGAAAAACAAATGTACATAACTGATAACGTAGATTCGCGGAGAGAATCAATTCTGCCAAGTTGATGTGACACTGGCGTACGCTGCGATAATGGTCAGGTTACTACCCCAAACAAAGACACAAAAGAGGAGGGAAGACTAATTCATGCCTGTATGTGTGCTGACTCAGCAGGCATGATATTACATGAGAAAAGTTGAACTACAAGAGAAACATATCTGAAAGCAGCACAGAATACAATTCCATTGTATTTTGAATTGTTTTGCTTTACATAAATAAAAAATATATCCTCCTTAAATTGGTGCAGAAAATCACCAGAATGCAGACAATTAAGTGTTTAATGCTCAAAATTTTCAAATAATTGAGCATTGTACATTTCTTAAAAATAATGCTAAATTCTCACCTCATCTCTCCCTAACCCTCGTGTCTAATCTCGTCAGTTAAGTGTCACACCCCTAATTATTATATAAGGTAAAGTTTCTGACTACACATATTCCAGTTTCACTTTAAGGATGTTTTTCTTTTTCCTTCAGGAGCTGACCTTTCAGAAATTGCCGACATTGAAGGGAACCCGGCTCTCCAAAGAGTTTTAGGTAAAATAAAATCAGGCAGTCTAAAACAAATCCTGCATTTGTGATAAATGCAGCATGTGAGCCAGTTCAGGCCATCTTGAGTCCACTGTTACTTTTACGTGGCATGTTCTTCTCCCTGCATCATATATCCAGTGGACCCCTTCAAATCATGGCGGGTGTTATTCAACATTTCGAAAAATATGCCTAGGCTACTACTTTCTTGCAGGGGTTAGATTTGATGATTGATCCCACTCTTATGTTTGTATGATAAATATATAAATATGAAGCAACAACCAGAAGCCAACTGCATAGAACAAAGACTAGAAAGAGGTAGAAACCGCTAGCCTGGCTCAGTCCCATGGTTTCTATATCTGTCAACCAACCTCTAAAGCTCATTTATTAACTATATTCAATTCAATTCAATGAGGCTTTATTGGCATGGGAAACAGACGTTTAAATTACCAAAGGAAGTATGAAATAAAAACAGAAGACTTGTGATTTAGGAATGTTTTAGGAAGTGTCTGTGTCTGGCCAAGAAATAATCCTTTACATAACCCACCATAAAACCACAATGGGGTGTCTTTCATTTCAGTTTTGAATGAATCGAACAATCAAGGTATGACGTTTTACTTAAGACGCCAGACATGGCAATTGTATCAATATTCTCATCTAATTCTTGTCAGTAAGCAAATAAGCATATTTCCCCAAATGTCAAATTATTCCTTTAAGCCGCCTGAGTGCAGCTCTCAATTCTGCTGCCGTGCTTACCCCCACAACATTCATAGGAAAGCTATGTGATCTTTGGTGCCGCTGCAGCTGCTGTTCATACTGTATAGCATTTCATGAGACTCCCCTCCACCCCAGAATCCACCTGTAGGCTTGGAGTCTATACGTTCCCTTGTGGGAAAGTTATTATCATTTTCCCCACTTCCTGCTGTGCTGAGCTTAGTATTTCATTGTGGGGAGCGAAGACATCAGAGCCTACATGCCAAACTTCAACGCACTATATGCAATATATTCATATAATAATGTATTCCATGTGAGTTGGTTGACTGACATTTATGTATGATCATATTCTTTTCCTTTTTTTTAACAGCTGGCAATAGGAGAAGGGGAGGGGACTGAGCATGGACGGATGAGAATATCAACGTTTTAAAGGCAGAGAGAAACACCAAGCCCAACCGCTGTAATTGCTATTTTAATACGGGGATACACTTAAAATGTCAGTGGTTTCAAATATCCTGTAATAGGTATAACTGACAAAAAGAAAACTAATTTCATAAACAATTTAATGGTGCTTTGAATTTATTTCTATTATGAGTGTGCAATGTTTGAAAAGAGTCTTTGAATTCAGCATTTGTAAACAGTTTTCAAATGATCATTTTGGCATGAGTTAAAAGATATGCAGTAAATTGGGG
This sequence comes from Lepomis gibbosus, assembly GCA_029875015.1. Lineage (NCBI taxonomy): Eukaryota > Metazoa > Chordata > Actinopteri > Centrarchiformes > Centrarchidae > Lepomis > Lepomis gibbosus. The sequence continues at coordinate 2,155 of JAPMOB010218678.1, read as the reverse complement.
AGCAATAACATCTTTTAAATCCAAACCATTAGGGCAGCAATAAAACATTTCGATTTTAAAATTTTCTATGCCTCTACTAGAGGCGAAGGTTAAAGCAAGGAGATTTTACTAGCTGTTCAGGAAGATTTATAAATCTCAGCCTAATAAAATTTCAAAAAGAAATGTTGACATGTTTTCAGACATATTTTGTTACATAGTTTTAATTTCTCTGGCTGTACATTGTTTAAAGGTTTCATGTAAAATTTTCCCTGTTTGTAGCATTTGGAACAATGTATCCAACTGCCAGTATTGTTCAAACATCTTCCAATAAAGTGCATTCTTTGATATAAATATGCCAATTTAAAAAGGGTACCTCAAGAGATTGTTTTTTTGGACTCAATTTCTAATGTACTTGTAAGGCTTGTGGCTTTGGGTCAGGCCCAAATCTTCTGTTTTTTGGTTTGTGTACAAAGCTCTTCTGTGCAGTTTATAGCTTCTTGGATGGACTAAAATGGGTAAAACATAAACATGGAGAAATGGAAAAAGCTATTTTTTTGTTCATTTGTAATTTTACATTAAAAAGAATTCACATTGTGCAATAACAGGTTTTATTGAGCCAGGCAGCTGCTTCACTACTGCTTGATGAAGTCATCCTACTCATTATCATTGTGGTGCCATTGACATGCTGTTTTATTTAGTAATATTTCAAATGATCTTAAGTGAGGCATTGTGTCTGTTCATCCAGTCAGTGGCCTGTGGAAAATCAAAATAATTACTTGCCTGCCAGTTAAACAACAAGTACAAGAATATGTTGCCTTATTTACTATGAAGAAATACATATGACATGTGAGATAAGGGACATATAAAGTATGAAATGTACTGTATGTATGACAGAAAATAGATGATAGCACTTTAATCATAAACCTTGTTTTTTTGATTGCTTACTTGCTTTACATCACCAATGATGTAACTTTGCACATCTCAGTTTAAAACATTTAGAGATGGCAGGCAGAATTACTAAATGCATGTCATGGCAATATACAGTATGTCACTAATAAGGTATCTTGTCAGTATAACACTTTTCATACACCCTGATGAAAAATGCATGTAATTCACTCTTGGTATTGATGTTGCACAGCTATTGTTTTCAGCGTAAAGAACAGAGGAGAGACACCATATCACCAAGTGGAGTTTTGATTGTCTTTGTTCCAGGGGGTTTGTTGTCTTGTCCTATGAAATGAAAGTCATGTTGGAATTGACTGATCCTAATTCAGTAACAGTGACATTCTTAGCTGCACAGATACAGTATGGTAGTTTGAAAATATTGTTATTAAGTTGTCTGTTTGTAATGCTGGAGGTCTGCTGATTTTTATATAACATTTCCACCTTCACTAAAATTCTTGTGGAACTACTATTATTATGTGTTTAGACTGTATCTGTCACTGTTATGTTAGGTTTACCAACAAAGAATAACATACTGCTACAGTAACATCTTGCTACATGGAAAATGAATATTATGTAGTCAGATGCGCAGCAGGAAATGGTTTATACATTTACAAAATTGTCTGAGAATTGAGAAAACATATTTTGGAGGATCATATTGCTTTTCCATTTGGTCTTTGATTTTCCACACTGAACTCAGCAGAGATCTACCATTCAATTATCAAGTCATCTATGAGACTGCTAATATCATCAACAATGGATTCACCAGGTGCACCACAATGTGGTTTTTGGACAAAACACTATTTTCAAAACATGTTCTTACAGCAAGAAAATGGAATTGGCATGTGAATTTTTATAATAAAACTGCATTAATTTCTGTAAAGCTGTGAGTTCCAGATTTCTATTATAATACAGTAAATATGTTATACCAGTTACATAACTTATAGGAAAGGGAAGTTGGACTAATTGCACCTCTTCTTCAGTGTCATTGTTATTAGATTTAATAAAAGCACACTTGGGAAAATATATTTTATAGCTGTTATTGTTATATTTAACTGAGGAGATCAGTTGTTATTGATGCAAATGACTGGTTTAATTATCTAATCAAACTCCATTTTGCAGGACATTTAAATTTGCATTTTGGAAAATATGATGAATAGTGTGATGCTCTTGATGTAGTATACAATTGTACCATCTGACCTAAAATTTGCAGGAGTTCAGGCGAGGTTTCAGT
>JAPMOB010218670.1:0-14654 GCA_029875015.1 Lepomis gibbosus | reverse complement strand
CCTGTACCTGGTGTCCTTGTCTAGTTTCACTTGATTACCTGATGTGTCTCAGCCGTGCTTCTCTCCCCTGTTGTCCCTCTGTTTCTGCCTGGTCTTGTTAGCCTCATGTCTCTCACCTGTGTTGCTCCCGCCCTGCTCATTACCTCTGTGTATAAATGTTTGGTGTTTTTGTTCAGTCCTTGTCCGGTCATTGTTGATGTTAACCCCGTCAGTCGTGGTTCCAGTCTCCCCGTCTTGTCTGGCTGTTTTCTCTCTGTGTTTTTGGATTACCTGAGTTAGATTTTGGTTTTTGTTTCACTTTGGACTTTTTATGGACTCAGCCACTGTTTGTAAGTGTGCTCGCTTTTTGTTTGCCTTTTGCTACAATAAACCCTCATTTTGAGCTGTACTACCTCTGCCTCAAGTCCTGCATTTGGGTCCTCCAACCTGCCACGCCACCATGTATCATAACACGCCCAGGTTTATCAACGGATGACCATGTATATTAGTATTCTCTACGGGCCTCTCGTTATGAATCCCCAGATTGCCTTTTTAAAGAATGAACCAAGTGGGTTCTAAGAAAAACTGTTTTCACATACAAAGATTATTTTTCTTTGCAGAAACTAGGCTTCCTTATCAGAGATAGAGACTCGAGTTAGAGACTCGGACTCGAGTCCGACTTAAGTCGCACACACAGTGACTTCAGACTCGACTTGAGACTCGTCCTCAAAAGACTTCAGACTTGACTCGGACTCGAGGTGCGAGACTCGTGAACAATGTTTATTTTTTAGGAAAACATCTGATGAGCTTGCTGTTACCTATAACCTGCCTACCTAACTCGTAGTATTGTTGTCCACGACCACATGTCAGAGAACAGCGGCTGCTGCTGAGCCCTTCATCATAAACTTTGGCTTTAAAACTTCATGCAACGAGACCCAAACAAAGCACGGCTGAACGCTAATAGGTTAGTAAGCTGAGGTTAGTAAACACGTTTAGATCACCATTGGCCATCTAATGTTAGCTTGCTTCTTGCTTTAGCTACAACCTACCTTAGGTCAGACTGTCATTCGTTATTTGTTCGATTAACATAATCATTTGCGTCCCGCTGGCAGCCATCAGATTAATTATTACCGTTGGCTGCAAACAGGTTACAGGTTTATTGTTGATCATGTAACGTTAGCTTTATTTAGTAATAATGTTACACTGGGTTTGACAGTCTGGTGGATGTGTTGACTTACAGTAGTTGTATATATAGTATAAGATGTCATTAGTTGTAGACGCATTGTACGTTAGCGTATATGGTTTTGCTCTGTCAGTGAAATACAGGTTACAGATTTATTGTTGATCAAGTTATGTTACAGTTTTATTTAGTTAATGTTACACTGGGTTTGAGAGTCAGCGGGGTGTGTTGACTTGTAGTAGTTAATAAGCCGTCAATAATTGCATTACGCATTACATGGTTGTGCTCTATAAGTGAAAAACCGGTTACAGTTACAGAATTCCTTCTAGCTATGCAGTTTTATTAGCAACCTGGATTGAACACAGCAGGTGATACAACATTTATTATAATCACGAGTGGCTTGAGACTTGACTTGGACTCTTGCTCACAGACTTGAGACTTGACTTGGACTCTACCTCAAAGACTTGTGAGCATCTCTGTTCCTTATGCACTGGATACAAGCAGTCATCTTAAATTTACAGTTAATTATGCGTACTCACGAATCAATTTTCTGGACATTTTGATCATCAAAGGACAAGACAAACTGGCAACAGGTCGCTATAGGGAACCAATAGACTAGAACCCAATATTACATGGCAAGAGTTTCCATCCCACCTCTCTCAAAATAAGTCTCCCAAGTCAGTCAGCTTAATAGAGCATGCTGCATTGTAGCTCAGATGAGTCACGGTGGAAAGATTTAGTGATAGGCTGTATGAAGAAGGCTGGATCCAAACTGCTATAGAGAGGTTTAAGAATATCAGCCAAAGTGAAGGTTTCATGGACGTCCCCTCTGCATTATACAACACTCTCCTGTGGGAGGGAATTTCAAAGGATTGCCCCGCAACATTGTCAAATTTTGAAATCTGATCCTAATCTTAAATCAGTCTTCAAAGATCCCCCACGGACTGTGTACCATCGATCTCATAGTCAGAGCCGACCTTCCACCAGAGCGAATAGGCAAATTCCAGTGTGCACGGTGCGCACTAATGTATGATTCACTTTCAAATGTCACTCATTTATTCATCTGCATTCCGTTAAAAAGATTCAATATCAAGGCTATCATAACTTGTACAAAACACATCACCTACACGATCAAAATGTCCCTGTGGCTCGGCTTACGTAGTAAACACAACAACCTGTCTCAAGACCTGTATTTCAAAGCATAAAAGAAGAATACGTACTAGAAATCTCATTCAAACACAACCCATCCACTCTGAGATACGCTGGGAATGAATGTGTGAAAACATCCAGAAGGGGCGGGGACATTAACTTCAACCTTCTGAAAAGTGATGCATTCTATTTTTTATAATTAATTTTGTTTGTGCTGGTTTTCCAGTTGTAGGCATCAACACAGATTCTGGCCACTTGCTGTTTTTTTAATATATATGATTTATTGATCAATGAGAGCCGTCAGGGCCAGTTCCCAAGCCAAGTCCCCACTGACTGAAATAACGTTGTGCCCTTTGGGTGAGTAATGGATCAGTTTACTGTTTTTTTCTATGTATTTTTATGTACAGTGAATATTTGAGTCAACTTCTGATGTGTTGGCTTTAACATGTGTCTGTATAATATTGATCTTGATGTCTCTAGTTGTTTTTGCCATCCATTGAGTTATGTCCCTCAGTATCAGACAGCGTTGTCAAGCTCTGTTTTGATTGGTCCAGCCAAGTAGTCTGACTCAGTCAGTCATCCAGATCACAGTCACCTGAGTGACGAATGTCTGTGTCTGTATTTCTTGTTCTGCTTCGTGACGGTGATTTGACAATGCCCGACGACGATCTCTGTTAGACCGAAACGTTGCCCAGTTAAAACAGCTGGGAGCTACAGTGTGCCGGTTATGTGCCTGGATCCTGCCTTTATTCTGCGTTTTGATTCAGCACCTGCAGATATGTTTGCACCTCCACCCTGTTTGTTTTTGCTTCTCTGAAGAAGCAGCACATTCATAGATAAACCCAAACAGAGGACTCGAGAGTGATGCACAAACACACTAAGTGAAAACAATCGTGTGCGGGTGAAAAACACCTGAAGCCATCTCAGGTTTGGACTGAAGTAACAGGCCAACAGTTAGCTGTGATGAGTCAGATAGCTAACACACAACAGCATCTGTAGCAAACACAGTGAGATAGAAAACAGTAGGAGGTCAGCTGATGATGCATCTGTGTGATTCATCCCTCTGTGGAATGATACTGTGGAACCAAAATTTCCTGAGTTTAACGCCCAGGCCACAACACCTACCTGGCGCCCATTTTAACAGGTTAGAGCAGCCATAGCCAGTGAGCAAATATTCTATATTTTTCAAATTAAATGAGCTGCTCCTGGGGTGCAAGTACCCCTGGCTGGGAATCACTATCTTAGAATTGAAGTGGTTGTGAGGAGTGTGTGGAGCTGCTGAGCTCCACTGGGAGTTTTGATGACTGCAGCAGAGAGCGAGAATCACTGTGTTCTCACACAAACCTGCGTGTAGCTCCCCCTCTCCTCATCGTCGCCCTCCCTCAGCTGGATGATGTCTTCGTCCTCGTCCTCTTCGTCCAGCTCGCTCTCGGTACTCTCCCCTTTCACGTGCATGCCCCCGTGCTCCTCTTCACTCTTCACGTGCACACTAAGTCGCTCAGAGGTGGGCGTGCTGTCGTCTGACCCCTCTTTCTGAAGCCTGATTGGTCAGAATAACAGGGCAGACTTAAAAAACAACAACCAGGTGTTTACAGTGACATAGAGTTTCTAGATAAAGATGAATCAGTCATTGTGACTGACAGACGGGTTGTCGCACCTGTGAAGACTTGGCCCTCCATCATCCTCCTGCATGTCATTGGTCTCTGTTAGCTCCTCCTCTGTCTCCTCTGGGTGGGTGGGCGGCGGCCTGGGAAGCTCGGCCCCCTTCGATAGCATCTACACATACAAGGCGATGTCAGTGTGTGCACGTGTGTGTCTGTCTGTGTGTGTGTGTGTGTGTATGCACGTGTGTACCTTGTAGTGTTTTTCCAGGAAGTGTTGGTGTTGCTGCTGGACCACCAGCTGCTGCAGGGCCTGGGGGGACTGGGGCAAAGGTGCACTCTGGGTCCGTGCCAGTGGCCGATGGCGAGGAAGCTTGTTGACCGCCCGCATGCCGCTGGACACGCCTCTCTCTGCCGTAACCAGCGGCGACTGGCTGTACATGGGGACTGAGTGGGTGGAGGGTCACAGCACAAAGACAATTGAGTCGGGTACTATGGGTGGACCGTGAATGTTAGCATGGACTTTAGTGTTCTTGTGCGTGTGTGTGTACCAGCTAGCATAGCGGTCTGCTGTCTGGCCTGCTCCAGCAGTAGTACATGTTGCAGTAACGAGGAATGGGCAGAATGAGAGCTGGGGGGTGTTGTCTCCACATCATGCCCCACCCCTGCAAACAAACATTATCACTGTATAACATTTCTCTTTACTCGCATATTTATATAAAGACTGTCCAATGTGAAATCCCTCAACATAATAACATATTATTTAAATTCTGAACTGTGGTAAAGCTTACCTGCAGGTAGGGAGGATGTGGAGAGAAACTTCCCTGTTAAAGCCCCGCCCCCTCGCAGTGATTGGATGGCTTGACGCTCGGCCTCTTGCTGGGTAGAGAGATTCTGGGGCGGCTGTAGAGGGCGCAACACCATGGTTACCACACAGACAACTCTAGGTAACCGCCACAGAATGAGCTAGCGGTAGCTGCTGGTCATGTGACATCCTCGCACCCAGCTCGTACAACTCATTCACCACAAGAACTTGCTGAGAGGAACTGAAGGTGTATAAGTATGTATATTCTGTACATATAAGTACGTGTTTGTGTTGGTGTGTGTGTGTTGCGCTGACCCACCGTGATGTGTGTGTTGGCAGGGAGGCCCAAGGAGATATTCGGCAAAGAGGGCGAGGTGTAGAGATTCAGAGGACTCAATGTCCCATCAGCCCCCAGTGTCTGATGGAGAGATCTCAGCTGTAGACAGGCAGACAGGCAGACCTGTTAGGATCTGTGAATCTTAACGGTAGCTGAGAGGTTTGTCATATGGTTATACACTGTGGACTCAAAGTTGCTTTTAAAATCTACTTCAGGCACAGAATCTCTCGTCACCTTATTTACTCTTTGAATCCTTTTTAAAGAGCTGCATTCTTTGGATGTGGCTCCTTACATGCACACTTAATGTTATCCTCATATTAACATGGACACTTTTACAGCTTGTTAGCATTTGTTTGACTGTCACTCAAATTCAATATCAATCATCTTAGCTTTGAAGCCCACTATTTGCTGTCTGGATATAATTACACATGGCCTTCTTAATGCCAGTACATAATAAACACCTCCCTAGTGAATGGTTATGTCCCTTCCTCCTTTCAGCACGTTGTTATTCAACCTTTAATCACCAGCCAGATTCAACTGTACTGAAGAACTTCCTGCCAGTCTCAAAACTGTCGCTTCTATCAAGAATCCTGGAAAAAGCTGCCTTCTCACAACTTGTCCTTTAACATTTTGGACAGATTGCTGTCAGATTTCAGGATGCGCCACAGTAGTGAGTCAGCGCCTTCGCTGCAAGGCCTTAAAGCGGTTTGTGTGTTATCAACATTTCACAGTTTCAACTGATCATTTTTTGGGTTTTTTTCTGCTGCTGTCGCTTTTAAAGTACACTAAGTCTCCATTAAGGTCCTATTTAAGTTGCATTATATACTTTTTTTAAATGCCTCATCATCAAAAATATTCTCCAGCTTAATGAAAGTAAGAGGGCCTCATCATCTGTCCCCAAAATAACACTATTGATTTGGACCATTTTCTTGTGCCACATGCAAGAAATACAGGTCTCATTTTTGATGCTGCTTTATAATGTTTGACAAACAGTATATATTTTTTTTTTGTATTTTACTGTGCTGTATTTATATTTTTTTTTAATTGTGAAAATTAAGCCTTTCTACAGAGGCCCTGAAAGCTCAGTGCACTGCAACTTGATAAAACACATCCAAAATGAAATCAACAGATTTATTTATATCTGTTCTGTTTTGATGTGTTTCCCATTTCTCTGTAAAGCACTTAGGTTAACGCTTGTTTTTTTAAATGTGCCGATAAACTGACTTTTCCTGAACCACAGTGAACTGTAGGTGGCGAGCTCGAGCTGTGTGTCCGGTACAAAGAAGTGAATGGTGAAAATGAAACCGACCCGTGCACTACATGAGTCGGCGTGTAGAACTTTCAAGTTAAAAATAAAGCGTTTGTGTGTGCGCGTGTGTACCTCGGTCTGTATGTTGGGAACCGATCCTGTGTTGCCATTGGCGATAGCTGAATTGGAACTGTTGGGACTGCTGGGACCTGAACCTGGAGCGCTGTTACAGAGTGAGGAAACTGGTCGAGAGACGCAGACACACACAGAAAAAGAGAGAAGGGAATTAATATTAATAATTCATAAAAGGTCTCATGTATTAGTAAAAGGATTAATTTACAGTAAGTTTACACAAACACAATAAACACACTGATACTGATTTTATATTTCCAACCATGCGCTTTTTTTGTGTGTGCGTTTGCGTGTGCATGTGTGTGTGTTCACCTGATATCTCTATGGCTCTCTTCTTAAAGGTGCTGATAACGGTTCCATCCTTCCTGCGAAGGAGCGGAGAGCTCCGCCTCTCCGCCACCTTCTGCTTCAACCGTGAGCGCACCTTCAGGTTAGGCTCCGACACTGGACAGGAGACCCAGGGACAGAGAGAGGAAATGAAAGCGCCTCAGCTCAGAGCCAAAAGCAATCAGTGATCACCGGCATAGATCAACAACCCTTCTTTGTTATATTAATCAGTGTTGTTACTACAGTGCTGCTGTCAGTGCTCTGTCTCTTGTGTTATATGTCTCATTCCAAAATGCAGTGTTTTGTTTGGCAGAGTACTTCTTTGGAGTATTTTAAGGTGCCTGGTGATTTGCCAACAGGAGACTATCAGGGCGGATACAGGAGCACAGGCATTCTGGTAATACATTTTGGCTGGCTGCACCTTTTGGTTGGCCAGTAGGTGTATTTTAAGGTGGCTTTTGTCCATAAGTCAAGGTTAAAGGTCAAGGAGCAGGAGGAGGAAAGAGTAAACAGGTTTTAATAGTTTGAGCTGCCCGGACAGTATCCAGCAATCGTGAATCCAGGAAGACCTGGATGGTTTGTCATTACTTCCCCTTTCACTGCGTGGTATCAGAGCAGCTAACAACAGATCTGACTCAGACCTGGACATGGGCATGATGAAGGGATTTTACACCAGTTCATGTGTAAGGCCGCAGGGGCCACTGTATCCCCCCAGGACTAAGACTACAGAACTACAGATGTGAATGAGCCTAACCGCAGTTTATCTTGCATGTGCCGCTACAGAAGCAAAAGAAAGTGATTTCTGCTTCTGAATTTTGAATACTGGTTGAAAAGGAGACACTTCAAGTGTAATCATCCTTCAAGAGGCTTTACTGTATGTGAGGAAATATTACTTAATAGCCGGATGATGTCAGCTTAACAGAAACAGCAGCGATTGAATGACATGTGAAAAAGTGTAGGAGATTTTTGGTAAAATGTACATAAACTCCTTTGATTAGCTACATAATGTAAACAGATAAAAGGTAATATAATGGGCCTCATACCCAGTGTTGTGTCTTGTTTTACCTAATTAATGAGATACCTCAAAATCCCCTCAAGGGTCAGGTTGATTAGCGGCAGCAGTCCTCCACGCAGGCGAGGATTTTGAGGCATCTCGTTAATTCAGAAAAACAAGGAAGATCTGTTTTCATGAAAAAAACTTTTCTCAGAATTCTGAGGCAATAATCTCGTTCTTTCAAAACAAACGGGCACATTTTTTCTAAAGCGAATGCATTTCCCTCGCTTACTCTTCCACGTCAGCCAATCAAAACACCTTTTTGCACTTGAAGTACCATGTTTTTGTTTTGTAGAGCAAACAGGTGGGTGGGAACACACGAAAATGACTCGGCATTTCGATGGAAACCTCGAAAAGAATTTTCCTTGTTAAGCTCATATGTGCCATGTGAGAACGGAAAGCTTTGTTAAATCCAGCTACAGTAACTCCACGGGGCGGGGCTTAGCGAACAGTCCTGCAGGGACAGAACCAGTTTCACGCACCGGGCACATGTTCAGAGAAAGGTTTTCACATGGTATAAGTTATATCATGTGATATATATAGTGTATGAGTGTGTGTTTGTTTGTTATCTCTAGGTTTAGGCTACCTCTTCCCTGGTGAGTCAGGCTCACACTGACTCACTCACACACACACACATATATAGTATATAATAACTCCACACACCACCTCCGCATTGTCCTTTGTCAAACTACTTTTACATGGCAAGTCTCACACACACTTCCTCCCTCTGTCTCTCATACCTGTCTTGCGGAGCGGGAAGTCGTCTTTGCCCTCGTAGTTCCCCAGCAATGGGGGCAGTTTGTAGGAGGGAGGAGTTCCCGGGGTGTTACTTTGCGGAGGAGAGCCCTGCTCCAGGGAGGTGTGCTGAGCTCCCCTGCAGACACACACACACACACACACACAAGGAGAAAGCGAGTTAGCCTGCTGGTGAAACAGTTACACAATATTAAGGGATTTAGTACTTCGGTATAATCATGTACTGCCAACCAGTTTAGTGTACTTGTACCTCACTTAGTCATTTCCTACATTTCCTAGAATGCCTTTCCTGTTATTTCCTGTTACTGTGAGTGTGGAAATTGTTCTCTGCGCCTCTTCTTCCATTGACTTCCCCCTGCATTACAGCTGAACATCGGTGCAAAACAGATTTAGGGAACAGCTTGGCAAGGACTGAACATTTCCCCCATGATGTTTCAGACCAGCGAAAGCTTTCTAGCCGCTGTTGGGACCGTTGAGATGAACTGAACATGACATCATGTCATCTGTAGCCCTTTACAGACATGGAATACATTACATTCATCCATCTGTTAAAGAGATGTTGTCAAACAGGTGTCTGGTATGTGGAAATGTGTTACAGCCTTATTCAGAGAAGACATAACTGTTACGGAGGAGCTGCATGCCATGTTACAAGTGTTACAGCAATATTATTAGCTTTGTAAAGTATCCTGAGCAAATGAAATAATGATAAACATCATTATGAGATTAAGATATTTATTCATTCTGGCAGCATAGTACTTCATATATAACCTCAGTAACTACTTACCTAAGTGATTTAAGGCTACACATAAAACTGAAAGGTATGTTTTTAGGAGTGTTTTTAGTGCTGGGGTAGGTGTGCAACAGCGATTATTCTGTCAGAAATATACATTTTGTCAGGGAACATTAAAGGGGTGGAACTAAAAGGCTAATTGGACAGCGGAAGAGGAGATTAATAAACAGCCAGTCAATGGCCTTTCAACATAATCGTTGCCTGTGCCTGTGTAACGTGTGCAAGATGCACTCTGGACGGGCTGATAGGATCATTTCATGCAGCAGTCAGTTTTAATTTACATACACGCTACATTTATTTCTTAAGCCACACACGTGGCTTGCCGACGTTTATTTACAGTCTAAATGACGTATTTGTCAATGTCAATATGAGTTTTTGTTTCATTTCGTCATCATGTGTTGATATGTTCTCCTCAGAGAGGGGTACCTACTTACATAATTCAATGTTCATGAAAAAGGTGGTGCTATTTTATGCATTTCAAATTTTACCACTGTTCAATTTTTTACTACCTATCACGGCTGAAATACATGCGATACTATTACAATCACCTGAAGCTGCTTCACTGAACACAGAAGCTGCTTGGCCCAATTTTCACGCAGCTGGTCTATATATTTTTTTTCTCTACATGCGCTTACGCAGCCCTCCAACAGGTAAAAACTACATGAAACTGTGTCAAAAAAGTGAGTACAAAAAGAGTACAATCTGTTTAAAGATTATTAAAATACATACTTCATTTACCAGAGGCGACGCGGCAGAGCAACCTTGTGGGTGTTTTTTCCATTTCCCATTAAAATAAATCAATCAAATCAATGTGAATCTAAGATCCTGTAGTTAAAATGATCCAGATCATTAATTCAGTACAACTTAAATTAGCCTACGCTTCCAAACCCTGCATAACCATACCACCGTATCACTTGGCAAAACGTAATATGAACACAGTGAAGGTGGCACGCATCCACACACTACAAAGACTGTGTAGGAGTCTGTGCAGTAGGTAAAAACCTCACTCCACCCGGCCTACACCAGGATCTCAGCCGTCACAGAAGTAAAACCATGGATGTCAGAATTTCCACTTCAAAGCGATGACATGATCACACTCTAGTCCTAGTCCTGAAAGGCCGTGTAGAACTCTATATAAATCACGCTCAAGTCCTATTCTGCGGTAGGAGTGTTTATAGGTAACTTTCAGTGCGATACCTAGGAGTGACTCTGAGATGCTTGATAAATACGGGCGCTGTGATTGTTAGAGCGGTTTGTTTCAGCCTGGGTTCGACTAAAAAAAACCTCCCAAACTAGAGTAGCCGCTCGCTGTCCCTGACAGGACACAGTTCACACCAGGCCAGGAGGAGGGATCACACACTATGATCTGCGACTGAGCAACATTTTCACATTCATACAGTGCCGATCACTGCAACTGTGATTACTAAATAACTGTTTGTACTGAAGATGCAGCTTGCATTTATATTTAAAACTATGCAAACAACATCACAGGGACAATGTACTTCAGTTTGAGTCAATATGTCATGTTACAGAGGCCAGTCGAGCTCTCTGCAGTCCTCACCAGCACTTTGAGAAGGAATGGTTCAGTCCGCCAATGCCAGGCTCTTTCTTACTGAGAAGGAACTCCTGCAGCTTCAGCTTCACCTCTGTACTGGCAATGGCACCTTCCAAAACACATCAAAGAGAGAGGACAGCAAATCAGGACACTTCGCGTAGGCACAGAGCGTGCGTGCGTGTGGTAGTGTGTGCGTATGGTAGTAGCAGCAGTGTAACCTACTCTCTTTGCCCTTCTCCTTGTTCCTCAGCAGCAGCAGTTGTTGCTCCAGTCGATGTTTCTCCTGCTCTTCATGTCTTTGTTGCTCCAGTTTCCTCTTTTGCTCCAGCTCCTGCTGCCGTTTTGCTGCCAGCAGCTCCTGTTGTTGCTTACACACACACGCACACACACACACATACACACACGCACATCTTACTGAGACAAATAAACCAACTGACGAGCTGAATAACTATCAGGCTGGTTAACCAATAAACAAGAGATGAGAGTCATTATGGAGGGTTTCTGTAGACTAGCCAGCTTATAAATGAGTGAATACCTGACTATCTACCTTCAGGTGTTCCTGCAGCTGGACTTCATGTTGTCTCGTGAGCACTTCGTGTTTTTTCTGGAACTCCGCAAACAGCAGTTGCTTCTGGAGCTCCTGCTGCTGTTTGAGCAGCACAAGCTCCTGCTGGAGCTGCTGCTCTCTCAGGGCCGTGTCCACCGCCGCCCCCCCAGACAGAGTCCCCACCCTGGGCTCGGTCCGCAGGTCCACGGGGCCTCCTCCGCCTCCTCCTCCCGGGCCTTCTCCTGTACCTCCACCTGGAAAAGCAGCCACGGACAAGAGGTCAACTTTACTCATCCCGTTTACTCTGTATTTGTTTGTGTTCTCCAACGATCCGGAATTGCGCTCTTGTAAAGCTGTTGGGCTCACGATGGATATTTTTGTTTTTAAAAACATTAAAATCATTGCATCAGATCAAGGTATATCATCTTTTATATATTACATTTTTTTTTATATTACATTCTTTTTTATTACCACCTGTCGCCTATATTAACCACAATGCAACATCACCATCAACAGCACAGTTGGAGATTCAGGTGCTAATAGCAACTAATGAAACTTCAAGCAGCTAGCCTGAAGCAGAGATTAGGAGCGGGCTGCAGAGGTGTGGCTAGCTCGCATCTTTCCATTTTCAAAAAACGCTCCAACCGATGCCAACTCGAGTGACATCACTTAAGTCAATTTAACAGACCACCCCTCAAGGACTCTCAGAGGATACTCACCGCCTTCTCCACCTCCTCCTCTCTGCTCACTCGGTGTTCCTACTGGGCTCTGCATGCCCGATGGGAGGCTGCTCTTCACCTCCACTACTGCAGGACGGAGAAACAGAGAGAGAGAGATAGCGTGATTGATCAGTGTGGAAAATGTTGTCAAGGATACATCGCACTATTATATCATTCATTGCACACACATTCACACACACAACCACACACAGGCAGTTCCCATTTCATTCAGATCAGCTGTGGGAGTGTTGTAAGAAATGAGGAACACAGCGTCCTGCTGCCTAAATATAGCCACAAGCGTAGCATTAGCATAGCACTGACTTCAAATCACCGTAGTGTTATTTTGGCATTAGTCTGGACTTAACTCAGTGTGACCAGGCTAAAGGACACGGCAGAATATGTTAAGATGTGGCTTTCATATTTACAGAGGCAAACAATCAGAGAAGCCCGCTGTTATTTATAACACTATGGCGGAAAGAAAGAAAAGAGGACTGCAGGACCTGCTCCAGCGTTACAGAGATTAGTGCGATAGGAAACATAAAAACTGTGAATGTGTCTCTCCCCTTCTCTCAATCAGTGACAAATGCACCGTCTGGAACTCATTTGGATTTGTGGGCTAATCAGTATGACAGATTAATATTGATTTCCTGCTTCAGGCACCAGATTGGCGTTAGCTGACTTCTCAACTTGTGAATTGAAAGATATGGGAACTCAGCGAGGTAAGAATTCATCGTCATCACAAGCCTCGATCTATGTCATGTAGTGTTTGGGGAAATTCCTGCTGCAAGTGGAAGGTACTATCTGTTCACTTGGAGGTGAAGTGGGTATATCTGGTAGATGGTGACCTAAAAAGTACAGTACGTTTTGGAACATGCTGCAAACTAAGTTCATTTTGGTGATATTTTGTATCCGAACTGCAGGACTGTCATTACGGATGACTTCATTTTCATACATGCATTGTTTTTGCATATAAATGGACTTCCTGACTCAGTTTGCCAGGCTGACTCCTTCATCACATACTCTCCATAGTTGAGTTTCCATTCAAATTTAGCGAAACAAAAATTCCAGAAAAACAGCAAAAGTAAATGTATTTGAATGTATGTTTCTAGCCACTGCTGTTTTATTAGTACAAACATTAGGAGCTGGTGGTGCTAACCCTCCAGACGGGGGCCATTAAACCATTGCAGAAAGAGAGGGCACTGCAAGTTGCTGAAAATAAAAGTGCTCAAGTCAAACCTAAAACAAACTAAAGCGATGTGGAAAACATGATGAAAATTCATATATTCATTTGAGGAAGGTTGCAGTCGTCTCATGGCTCCATCCACGTCTTCAAATCGCAAACTTTGTATATGTCACCATTGATTCACAAATTCTGTTCCTATTGCACTTTGTCGCTTTTTTCCCAGCGAAACAGGAACTTCTCAACCTAAACTAAGCGTAAATAAAACTTGTTAAACAATACTCATATTTCACCTTTTTTTTCCAGGCGTTTCCACTCCGATGTCTTCATGCAAAAATTGAATATGCACAGAAATGCAGGCTGAAGCAAACTTTCTGGGNNTCAGCACACTCAGATCGGAAGCTCCTATCAGCTTAGCTGCTCCAATCAGCTTACACTGATCACTTGTGTGTGTGTGTGTGTGAGAGAGAGAGGGACAGAGACAGAGAGAGACAGACAGAGAAAGTGAGAGAGTGAATTTGTATGACATAATTTGGACTATTTCTTTAGGGTGGCTCTTGGCAGGTTAACGCTGCCTGATACACAGACGAGGAAGGGGGGAGAGAGAGCTGTGGAGAAGACGGGGGTCTCAGCATCTCATCACCACCAGCACCTATCAATGTGCCCTTGACTAGAGGCACTGGCCCTGACCTGCCGCAAACCTGCAGTAACTACACTCTCCTGGCTTCAGCTGACCCCTGCTATTGGATCAGGCCACTTCCAGGAAGGGGCCACACACGTTGGGACATCAGGATATTATTGTCTGCTGGCCAAGGAGGAAATTCAATTAGGACTAACCTATGGTGTAGTCTGACCCATGACCTTTCTATAGGTGTTCTGATGGTCACCTCCCATTCTTTGGCACACCCTTTCTGCTTTCACGTCATGTGGGTTCTAAGCTAATCAAACGTCAACATCCACAACAAGGCCAAGCTCATTAGCCCTGTCCTGGAGGACTGTGACTAATTAGAGGAGGAAAGATTTTATCTTTAGTCACAACTTGACCTTTGACCTCAGACCTTGACACAGAGAAAGAGAAGCATGCGTTAATTACTTAAATGAGATGACAAAGACATGTGATGATCTCTCACACACACACACACACGAAGAAGCAGTCCAGCATCAGGTTTGCTGGTTTGTAACCTTTAAGTTTGCTCAGGCACTGTGGCTGCTGCAAGAAAAAGTTGGTAAAAGGCCCAAAAACTGAGAACTGGGGATAAATAAGGCTGTGTGTGTGTGTGTGTGTGTGTGTGTG
>JAPMOB010218667.1:0-21291 GCA_029875015.1 Lepomis gibbosus | reverse complement strand
CTTGTAATCCATGTTTCCACTGCATGGACAGCCTTTGGATATTGCTGGAAATTTTAATTATTATCACAACAATTTAATAAAAATGCGATTGGTCTGACAGGAATGTTTTGTTTTGTGTAATGTAATTTAATGAATATACAACTAAGTTACTGAAAAGATCCTGTTACTTGAAACAAATAACCGTAAGTTACTGAAACATACTAAAACATTACATTATATACTAAACGGGACATTTTGAAAGACTGAACTTTTCCTTTGTCTCATTTGTCTCCGATTGAATGTGCCCCACTGGCAAAACAACTGGCCCCAGTCTGGCCCCCTCAGTAAAATTGGTCTAGAACCGCCACTGATTTAGAGACCTGTTGGGGAAGTCTGGAGCCTCTCTGACAACAAATATGACAGGTACACTAAGCATTTACTGAGTCATGGCTGCCTCATCCACCTTTTTGTCAGCAATTGAAAGCTGTGGTAAATTATTTTTTTATTATAATAATATATCAAATGACAATTAGAAAGCAATTTGACAATGAGAAAGAGGTCATTCATATTGATGCAAATTGTCAGCTTGCAGCAGCTGACAATTTGCATCGGTTTTATTGCGGGGGTTTCAGATTATTATTATGCGGCCTAGCCCACAACTTTACTTGTTTGGTTCACTCTTATCACTTTCATAGTTGTTAGTTGAAGTTGTTTTCAAACACAACAGGAAGCTGTTTAGAGGAAAAAATGTAGACCCCCCGGAACACTACCTGTTTAGCAACAAATATAAGACAAAGTTAGAGAACAGCTAGTGAACATATTGGAGCATTTAGCAACTAAAGAGGCAGATATTTCTCTCAGAAGTTGATAGAGACCAAAAACAGAGTTAAAAGAGAGTGACTATTTTGGACTTGTTTCACACAACATGGAACTCTAAGAATAGTACAATGAACAAACACTTTTTAGCAGAGAAAGTGTCATGGGATAAGAATAAAAAGGAGACCTCAGACTCAGTATGATCTGAACAGTCCAGAGCAGCTGAACAACTGACTGAGAGACTGGTGAGAGGTGGTAAAGTCACATGTGCCAGACCCGGATAGTTTTGTCAGTTTAAACTTAAAACGCCTACAACACTCAAGATGTTGGTGAGAAAATTCTGAAAAGAAAAAAAATGCATTATTATGCTGGTTTTGGTTAGGTTGTCTATTATTTTGGTGGCATTTGATCCAAAACTTAGCAAACAAGAAAATGTTGTGCATACTGTACAAGTTATAGCAAGATACTGAATATAATTGATCACTTGATATCAGCCATCAGAGGATGTGCTGAAAAATTTTCAGCCCTTTAAGATGTACAGGTAAGTTTGAAATGAGAAATCTCATTTCTTGTAAAAAGCCATGCCCACTTTGAGCAATAATTACCAAATTTTATGCATCAACTGATTAGTGACCCCAGATCGTACTAAACAAATTTTGTATGAATCCATCCAGCGAATTACGAGGTATAAACTGTTTGCAAGTGTAGTGCCCCCTAGTAGAAGAATATCCCAGGTCTCAATGAAGCTCAACCATCTGAACAGACACATCAAGCTTGGTTACAAAAGCTTAAGCCAATTTTGATTTACAGGAATTTATGTAAAATTATAAATAAATACACAAAAGTAA
The DNA here is from genome assembly GCA_029875015.1 of Lepomis gibbosus. NCBI lineage: Eukaryota > Metazoa > Chordata > Actinopteri > Centrarchiformes > Centrarchidae > Lepomis > Lepomis gibbosus. The sequence continues at coordinate 19,648 of JAPMOB010218667.1, read as the reverse complement.
AAATTTATGAAAAAAAACGGATTGACGTATCAAAATTCTTTTGATAGGTTTTGGTCAGTGACATTTGTAGATGATCCTGCCAAAGTTTCAGTTTGTTGAAATTGGCGAAACTGTCTGGGACGAGTTCGCAAAAATAGGTTTTTTAGAAAAGTGATAAAAAGTTGTATAATTTCACATTTTTAGAGTAGAAGACAATTGGAGCAAAGATGCAAATCAATCCAGAGATTAAAAGGATGAAAAAAGTTAGACTCCAAACAAAGACATTTTTGAAATAATTGCAAAAACACAAAGATTGTTATAGCACTACCACGTCGTCTATTTTTTTGCGGGTGGGTGAAATTTGCAACCTACCTACCAATTTTGAGTTTTCATGTAGCAGTTTTTGCTGCCCAAACACTTTTAGCAGAGAAAAAGAAGAAAGAAGAAAAAAAGAAGAAAAACATTTCATACACTTCAACTGATGGACAGATTATGAGACAGATAAAAGGCCCATCAGTGACCCACCGTTCTTTGCTGTGATGGCTTTCAAATTGTGTTTTGTCAAAAGCAATTTTGACTTTGCCTTTTGATTCTCAAACAAGAAACGTTACAACAATGACAGTTCGGTTATCCATCCATTGACAATATTTATTATACAATAAATTCTTACATAACTATCCTTATACAATGAGAAGTTCAGATGCATATAGACAAATATGACATATAATCCAAACAGGCATAAGCTTTTGACCCTTAAAACACAAATAAACAAGTATCAGTTAACTTGTCATTTCATGTTGGTGTGTGTGGATCTAAGGTGCTTCAGGTGACTCTCCGTTTTCACTCTTTATTCTGGTATCTTTGCATGGAGATTTAAAAAAGAAATCATAATCTAGCAGGCAAACAAAAATATTTGCGTCACATAAAACAAGCTTTCAATCAAAAGCCACAGACTATAAAATCTGCATATTAGGACATGGCAAACTTACTACAGGAGCTGGAGCATTATCCATGCCTGTTGTATATACACTCTGATGTTAATGGCAAAACTGACAGCATGTTAGGAGGATGAAGACTTCCAACCCTCTTGATTTTATCCCGTTCCTACAAAGTCATCTCTTTTAATTTATTTCACCATGAAGAGGACACCACAACCTATTTTAGGCAAAAAGTGCTGTTTCTAAAAAGCTATGCATTAAGAAATACAGTTAGGAAATTACGGTGAATCAGGAGATTTGTTCATTTTAACTGTTCTACATTGCTTCTATTTAGACCAACAACGAATTCTTGAAAGCAAATGGTTGGTCAGTCTGTTTTTATATGATTTCTCATCTTTAAGATATTATCGAATGATCTGAAATACAATAAACATGCCATAAACTGAAAAGAAAAACACAACACTACAACACATGATTTGATAAGGGGTTGTAATTTGCATTTTGTGATCATTTCTTAAGTCATAAGTTCAGAGATGTTAAATAAAATAAAGCATGAGACATTTTTTGAAACTTTTTTAAAACATTTATCATGTAAACAGATTTCAGTTCTAATGAGTAATGGATCTTTTCAAGCTGTTTATCTTCAATGAGTATTGAACTCACTGCAACCATAATATACCCAATAATTACACAATAAAATACATTTCAGGCTCGTCCTAAAATCTGAAGTGAAAAATGAATGACTTACTCAACAAAATAACAAAACATTCCAAGCAAAGGCAAAATAATTATTGAAAACAGAAAATTGCACTTGCACTTAAGGAGCTTCTAAAAGCAGAGATAAAGCTCCATAATCTTTTGAATTTGGCCCCTGGAGGTGACAAGCTGCAGCTCAAGTGGTTGTGACCTTTTGGAGTCCAAAGCCTTCAAGATCTGGCAGAGAGCGATACAGGCATATTTACAACTTGTGAATCTCTAACAACTGTGCAAATGATTCACTGAAGTTAGAAAGCAGAAAATGCGCAGATAAAAAGAAAACTGAAACACTGTAAATTGAGCAGTGATAGCTGCTGTTCATTGGAGGCTAGCATAATGTGGCAAATCCTGTAACTATGCTACACATGCTCTATATTTTATTGTTACAGACATTTGTAAGCTATGTATAACTCAGTCATATACTGTATATGTCCCTGGTCGAAAAAATATCCCTTTTTTTTCCTTTTATTTTACACAAACTGCACCCTGAGATTTGAAACAAAAATGTCCTTCAAAAGGTTTAAGTTGTGTCCACAACAGTCCTCTAGCTCCTATCTTACATTGTCAATACAAGCCTCATGACTACAATAATCAAACAGCTATTGAACTGACCTATATGTACAAAATGCTGCACTTATACGAGAGCTTAATATCCTATGTATACATTAAGACAGGCATAAGCAAACAACCAATTGCACAGCTTATTTTCATAAGCAGACGCAGGACATTCCCTACAGCAGCACTGTGTAATTCTACTTTACCTTTTCAAATCATAGTTTCAGTATGACACACTTAAAGTCATGCTATTAATATTCTTACTGGGTGTGCTGCTGTCGGAGGAACAAGGCGGATAAGTGCTCTGCGGCAGTACGACATCCTCTCTTGTTTATTATTGCAAATGTTTGATACCATGATTGAATCGTCTCTGCTCCCAATAAAATGCATCCGACGTCCTCATTCAGAGAATCTCTGAAATGAATTTATGGCTTCCGGGGACAACACTACTACGTGTCCTTACTCACTGTTCTACTGTTTATTCGGTGCCCTATTTAACTGAAAAGCTGGTGTTTCTCACAATAAGTCGACATTTACAGAATAACACTAATGTTGTCCAAGAACAGGAGACACTTAAGTCACAGGACACGTTTAGTGTTTCACTACAGCAGTGACTAGTAAGAACGACAATCTTCCTGTGGACTCTTGTTGAAGTAATTTGTTATGGAGCTGTACTACAGCATGACATTAGAGACAGAGGGAAGGAAAAACTCTTCTGCCATGTTTCTAAATACAGGGGACAGCAGTCAATGTCCCTTACACGATACAAAACCATAGTGTGTGTGCCCCATGGTTTATAGCGGGAGAATCATTTTTAAACTAAACTTGAAATGCAAAGAATCTGAGGCTTCATGAGAGAACAAAATTCATCACAAAGGTTGAAAATGCATAATCAGATTTGAGAAACGACAGCATACAATATGTCAGTATGAGGTGTTGGTCAGTAGACCGTTACAACAGTGTTTGCAGTGTTTTAAAGATGTTGTGTATTATTTATTCCATCAGCCATTGTTGCTGATCTGCCTAAACTTCCAAGCCCCACACACACACATTGCGCCCCAGATATTAAAAGCTGATGTCTTTCTTCTTTATTTACAGTAAGACACCGCTTCAAACAGTAAACTTACTGTCTGCCTCTCCAAGACAAGCTTCCCTATCGGAGTGGAGAAAAGGAAATTCATGGTGACTTCTGGGTTTGAATCAGAAGCAAAGTATCCTTTCACTTATTTGCCTTTAGCTTCAGCTGGCCAACCTTAGCTTGTCCCAGTTTCGCCTGAACATCGACAGGCCTTTCAAAGAAGCTGACTATGGCCGGCTCATTGAGCAGAGAGGCCAGGACCTGCTCGAACGAAAACGACCACTCCATCTCCGAGAGGCCGGGCCCTGCATCCTGACTGTGGCGGGAGCCGGAGGTGTCGGAGCTCTCCAGGGTGGTAGAAGGTCCTTTGGTTGAAGATTCCACCACAGCAGAAGCAGCAGAGGCAGGCTTTGTGGACTCTGTCGGGCTGCTGACCTCCTGCAGCCTCCGTCCCACCTCTTCCATCCTCAGGAGGAGGCTGGTCACATGGGCCACAGCTCGGTACAGAGACTCCTCCTCTGGATCGCCATGAAAAATGTTGTACAGGGTCTTGGAGAACTGGATGAACTGAGTCTGAGATAGAAAAAATAACGAACACGCAGGTGTTGTATTTCGTCAGATAATTGGACAGTTTGTGTTATGTCGCTGTAACATTGTGATGTTAACTTCAGTCAATAAACACAACATGGATTGAATTACCTGATTAATTCGAGGTAGGTCCCTGATGGTTTCCTCTTTCTTAAGTATTTCATTTTGCCATTGCTTCAGGTAGGCCTGCAGGTCCACTTTTCCTCTACCTGTGAATTTCACACACACACACACACACACACCATACTAAGAGTTCTCCATTTGTCTGTCATAGCAATAGAGTTTGTTAGGTTTGGGTGAGATAGTACCTCTTTCAGGGCTTTTTCTTATCACACCATCTTCAGGAAGATCAAAAGCTGAAATACATAAGCAACATGTGAACAAACTGTATAGAGAAATGCTTCAACAACCATCAATGCATTCAAGGATATCAGGCAAGCACCAACGTAAAATTAAGAGAGAATTCAGGAGGAAAGGGTAAAAGTGCAAATTTCATTTAAAGGAAAAGAAAGAGTAAAAAGGCTAACCAGCGAGTCTATGCAAGTGAGAAGAGTCTTCAGTCACTGGAATAAAATGCTGGATTCTTTGTTCCTTTAAGTGCAAAGGACTACCTGTGAAAGCTAGAAGATACGGACTATGAGTGCATTCAGAGGAAGGATGAAGAGACAGAGGTGATGAGCAATGCAGATGGAATCTGTTAAAAGATCTGCCGAAAGATAACACAGATGTACAAGTAACATAGTAATCAGTTTATTAGATAGTCTAATGGGATCACATCCACCAATCCTGCAACAGATTGTATCCTTGTGAAGTTTTTGGTGACAGTGTGTAAAAGATTCAACTCTAAAGATCACATTGCAGATAATACTGTAGGTAGTGGTGTTGTAAAGGACTGCATTGTATTTAAATGTCTTCATAATAATGTATTTACATTAGACAGGGGGCAAATAACCTGGTAACTCATTGGTATGTACAGTATTATAATATGTTTATAAAAACATGCTTATAACAAACTAAATAAAGTCAACATCCTTCTGTGCAAGGATAATGGTTTTAAAAGTAAATTAAGGCCTGTATCATTTTAATTACTACTATCTGCTATCTATCTACTACTATCTGAAATTTGCTACAGTTCTATGCTCCGACCCCCACCAACAACTGTGTGTGTGTGTGTGTTTGTGTGCATGCATGCATATCATTTTGTGTTGGCAGATTAAACAATTACCCTCACAAGCCAGCAGTGTCATTATATTTGCCCGATAGCTTTGTGTAGGCAGACTGGGGATCGTCGTGTTGGTTAGTCAGAACAGCTGTGCTATGAGATTTGTTGCTGAAATTCAGGCTCCAAATAGAATCAACCTTAATGATTTCTTCAAATTCCAGACTCAGTCTAAGATTTTAACCTAATAATAACCCATTTATTTATACCACTTTAATGCTTCCTATAGGATCTCTTTCCCATGTGCCAACAACACGTCAAATTATCACCTTTGTACACAAGATCACTTAAGATGGGTTGTGACAACATTTACACTAAATTTCAACTAATACACAACATACAAAGTAATGTAATAGACCATTTGCCATAATGTTCATGCTTCACAGATGTATAACTGTTAATTGCAATCCTAAGTTTATCTTTTTTTGCACTCCTATAATGTTTCATACTGTGCACAAACACTGCAGCCTTCACAGAAGCTGTGGCTATAAGTTAAAAAGGTACAAGAGAGCTATTTTGGTCTCCATACAACCAATACACACCAATGATGTCGGTGTGTAGTTCCCCTCCCTGATTGGAGCTGATAAGTGAATACAGCTGCTGTTCTGTGTGTTGGGACTGAAAAAACTGCAGACCCTCAGCTTTAAATAGCACGATTTCATTTCCTTGATTAATGGAGCGTTTGGCCAGTTCCAATATCAGACATTGATTTGGGCTCTAACTCAGTCCATGAGGGCTCAGGGCTGTCCCACTGTGAAATCAGCAAGTGTTTGAGGTCTCAGTGGTTTCATTTTTCAGCTCTTTAGGCACACTTATTGTCAGTCCTCAACTCTGCAGACATTACTTGAAGGATGAAAAACCCACAATGCATAGCATTGTGACATCAACAATAGTTATAACAGTGATTAGAAGAATGAATTATCAGTTTCACACTTTACTGTGCATAGAAAACATCACTGTCCAGGTAAAATTATGTCACAAAAGTGCTTTCCCACTTATCAAACAGCGTTGGAGCACTCACGTCGTCCTGCACGTAGACATTTCTAGTGTTGTCACATGTGACGTTGATTAAAATCTGTTGGGGTTTAGTACTTAGGGCTTAAGGGGAACATCGAACTGGACATCTTGTTTGGACTGTAGCACCAGGACGGGACCTGTCCTTGGTGCTGAAGCAATGTGCACTCTCCGCGAGACATAAAACAAGCTTTGCTGCTTGACGTTCACAGCCTGGCGGATCACAGACGGTGACTCAGTACTCTTCTGCCGCTAAGCTGTCAGTTGAGATCCTCTTTGTGGAGCAACTAGCCCACTGCAAAATGCCCTTACAGCTCCTTCCACCCAATCGTTGCCATGGCAAAGTTCTTTCACCCAACATAGACTATTCTTAACCCTGCCTTCAAGCATGCACTGCCACATCATGCAGACAAGAGCCACACATTCAAGGACAGTTTCTCCCCCCAGGCAATGTGCTCACTCCACAAATGCTGAGTTATGGACTAGATTATTTAAATCATAACTCATACATTTTCTCAAGCCCTGTAGACAACACACAGACGCAACGCTATCTGACCTTTTTTTTCCACTGTGTGTCTGCTGCTGTGGTGTTATTGCTGTCATGCAACGGCAGAATTTGGCGACCGTCAAGAATCCAGTCTAAAAACATTTGCTGCACTTGAACTTTGAACCTGCTGGAGCACATGCTCACTGTAGAGATGTTATGAGAGCAATCTGTCAGAAGTTGATGATACACTAACACAAATCTATATTGTTGTTCACAAGAAGAGACAGACTGAAACAACACAGTGGGTTAGGGGTTACAGATGTCACGTGAGAAATGTTACTCTTTTTTTTTGTCATTTTGATTTGCTTCTGCTGGCTTTATCACTTGTTCATCACTCACCTGGTGGCAGGTGCAGCTTGAAGAGGAATTTCAGCTTATTTGTGAAAGATCCACTGTACAAAGTATCTGCGGGAGAAGCAATTTGAAGTTACAGCAATGCTCACAATGAGATTTATGGCTGCATTGGTGGAGTGCACTTACCAAGGGCACTGCAGAACTCTTTAAAGTTGACTAGCCCGTCCTGGTTCTCGTCTATCAGGCGGAAGATCCAGAGGGAGAGGGTGCTCTTGGTGGTACAAAAAGCCCAGGGCTCCAGCAGGGAGAAGAGCATGCTGAATTGTTGGAAACCCAGCTGATACTGCTCCAAATAGGCCAGGCTGGGGTCGTGATGGAGCAGAGCTGGACTCTTCATTGTCCAGTAGCAGCTGAGGAAATGCTGCCTCTGAAAATAGGAAACAAAGAAAAACATGACGTATCTATTTCTCATTTCTATACGACTGTTTACATTTTTGCGTGATGACACTAGAGATACTGTATCAGGTCTCTGACTCACTTTAAACAAGTTATAAAGCTCATCAAGGTGTGAGGCACTGAATCGGACTTCTTGGGACACCACTCGAATCTGAAAATAGATTTAAAGTAATCCTTAAAACCTCATTAACAATGCAATTACACTAACTCCCGTAAAATCAATGGCCACTTACAACATTTTGTTTGGTTGTATCCTCCAGTGTCTGGATCACATGCAGTTTGTTTCTTTTCCGTGAGCTCTCAACGTCCTCTGAACGGATATTTCCATATTTCTAAAAGGAAACACAATTAATTAAATAAACCACAACACCGATGTCACTGAATGAAACCTGACCTGGAAAAAAGTTGCAATACCTCGTAAGCCTCTCGGATCAGTTCACTAATATCCACATTGAAGTGGGATGCTTTATCGTTATTGCCCACTGAAGCTTGCTGAACTGTTGGAGGCAACGGACTGTCTTTGTTTGTCACACTGTCAAAGAATCTGAAATAACACCACAGAAAGAGAGACAATGATTTACACAGCAATACCATTTAAAATCCGTTCTGCTTTGTTTGTATGCACACAGACTTGTTGAGGATGGTGACGGCCTCTGCGTCGTCGTGGCAGCTGATCAGAGCCTCCATGTTGTAGTCCAGCACTGCCAGGCCGAGCTGCAGAATGGCTTTAATGCCGTCAAAGAAAAAACAGTCCACCACGTTCACGGCGCTCTCTATGGGCAGGACACTGATGAAGAGAGTGAGAAACCAGGACAAGGACACGGACGAGAAGAAACTCAGGTCTGTCATGTGCTCCACCAGCTGGGGGAGGTTTTCTCGAATCAGATCCTCAAACACCGCTTGGTCAACCAAAGCGCCTGAAGAGAGATTGGCAACATTTCAGAATGTGTCCTGAAATCTCTTTTGTCCCACAGATAGTATCACAATATGACAATAACATTCTCTGCTTTCCCTCTCACCAATAATTCGACGGTTAAAGTAATCCGGCAGCATCCTTTCACAGACAGCCACCAAGAGCCAGAAAGCCTCCTCTTCTTTCGCGTAGAGCAGGAGAACTGAGGTGAGAATGTTCATGGCCTGAACAGAAAAAAATGACACTTAAAAAAAAAAACAGACTATTTCGGTTGTAAGAATAAGGTTAAATACAGAGGTCAGTATAAAAAGGTGTCTGTGTCAACAAGGTTTTTTAGAGAATCACAGCCTTTTGAAGATGTTGAAAATGGTTATAGCTTACATGTGGCCTTTGAGCTCCAGAGCCTTTTATTTCAAACTACTTTTAAAAATCACTCCTCTATGTCATGAAAGGAACAATCACAGTAAAGGAAAAGCCATGTGGGTTAAAAGTTTTTGTGGAAGCCTGTAACTTTTCAAAAAAGAAAAAAAACATAGAATAATCTCACATAAATTACCACTAGAAATGAAGAAATAAAGAATGAGCTTATATTGGTTAGACAGTTCCTGCTTATTTTGTTTTTGTGTGCATGTTTTTCAAATTCATCATATTTTTCTGTGACAAATATTCTGGCTCCCCGCGACCCTGCATGCAGGATAAGCGGTTGACGATGGATGGATGGATGGAAATATTCTGGCTAAATACTGTAGTTGGCTGAGGACTGTTCCTGTATTTTAAAGAGCTTGTAGGGGATTATCAGCTACGGCTAATCTGCCTGTTAAAAAACAGCCTAAAGAAATCAAAGTACCTGGCAGTAGCCGATTTTAGGATTCCTGTATGCATAGGCAGTAAGGACTCTGCGTAGGGCTGAGATTCCTGTGTCACTCTGAAAGGCAGGGTGCTCTGGCAGAGAGCGGTGTAAGTCTCTCTCAATCTCATCTGTAGCCAAAGTGCTTGTGCCCAGAGACTGTTCGACCAGTTCGGTGTAGTAGCCAGGGTGAGTGGCCATGTCGTTGACAGCTCCTACACAAACAGAACCACAGTCAGTGCAAAAACAGATGCTGCAGATATCCCACACTAAAAATGTTTTACTTAATTATTCATGTTGAGTGAGCACTTGAGAACTTAACACTTTCAATCATGTAGGGCTGTACTGAATAGTTTGAAGCTTTGAAGCTTCATTATTATATTATTAGCATTACACTATTTGTAGAACTAGATTCCAGTGGTGGCTGCATAGGATTGTTTACCACTCGTGTGATCCAAACATTTTCAATGACTCCACAAGTACAAAAGCCAAAATATATTGGGAAAAAAAATCTACTGCTTCGATCCATATTTTTTGGACTTTTTCACTGCAGATTAGCCTCATAAAAAGATTATCTCATTTAGGTCTGATGAATCATTTTATGGTGATTTAGGGTGATGACATCATAAAATATGACAACAGACATTCAAAGCTTCATCCAGAAGCTCAACAGAAGCTTTGAATGTGACATTCAGTACAGCCCTACACTCTTCGAAAGCTTTGTTAACAAATCACTGACGCTGCAGGTCACTCACTGTACATCATATGGCGAGAGTAATGTCTGCTGTGTAAGTACCTGAGAAAAGCATCCACAGCTCTCCCCTCAAGGCCTCAGGAACACCACGAACAATCAGGTCTCGTGTCTTCCTGTTGAAAAACATACTTGTGCCGCGTCCATATTCAGAGAAATGGATGTTCCAAGACTGTTCCTTCATCTTTTCTTTAAGCTGTCAAACACACAGATGGCACACACCACAGTGATATCGTAAATGCCCTGCAACTCCGTTGAAATTCAAATGAATGCTTGATTTTTGTTTATGTCCAACCCTGAATTGATTACACACTGCCCGCACACCCTCATCCTGCAGAACACAGGGAGGTTACTGTTGCATTACAGTTACATCAAGTTAATCCAGTCAGACTTGTAAGTGAATGTGGTGGTTTTCCACAAAATAGCAGAGAAAGCAGGAGTTATGTTTCATTTGAATTAAACTCTGATATTTACCATTTTAGGGTCAAGATTTTCAAGATCCTGGGGGTGGAAAACAGTCATGAGCGCCTCAGTGCTTACAGCCTTGCTGCTGTCTTTCTGTCCAACCATCAGTGTTACGTCCTCTGGGTTGTCTTCAAAGTGGTTAATGAGTGACTGGCACTCTCCTCGTATTGCCTTAGTGATAAATACATATAATTTTTTTATTGTCAGAAAGCACTGCGAACGACAGAATGAACACCGTGTGTGTAAGTCAAAAGTACAGCAGCCAAGTTTAAACAACAGCCAAAACACGTTACCTCTGACGAAGCAGAGTGCTGAGGGCTGGCACTAATCCCACATCTGCTACGGATTGTGTTGGCAAGCCTCTGGTAGTCCCGCACCTCAGAGAAACGCAGCGCCCTCTTGCCACGCACACACACCGTTAAAGCCCTGCTGCTGGATTCTGGCTTCTCAACATTGACGACCTGGGAGAAGGCAACGTTGGCAGACCAGTCAGTCACTCACAGGAAGTTTTCCGCTATTCATCAGTATGCAGGGCGCCATATGAGACAGCACGTTTTCATCAACACCGCCTTTGTTTCACTTTACCTCTCGCATTGGAATGATGACATGGCACTGGCTTCCATCCTGACTGGCGAAACACAGGTAGTTCTCAGACAGACAGATCTTGCCGAGTGTGTTAAAGTGGCTGAAGGGCACCCACAGGAAGCTCTCATGCACCTCTAACAGATTTTCCTCTTTGGGAAGCCTGAAAAACGTCCGGAACTGCTCGCTCTTTGCATGAGCTTCTAGGCCTCTGTGGGGGAAGAGAAGCAGAAAGTTATGTCATGAGAAGAACATCACGTTAAAGTTATAGAAATAAATGCTTTTAGCAGCTGCACAATAATCTATTTTTTGTGCTCTTGACTGTCACGTTCCATCAATCAATTATTGGAATAATCATTACAAATATATATTATTACATATATTGTATATCATAGTATGGACAGGTAGATTATTTTGCTCAAGGTCAGTTTCTAAATTGTCCTGTTGTATCATTATAACCTTAAACTACAACATTTAGAATTTAAATGTCTAAATTACAAAATATGAATATAGGAGTTTAACATCAAATAAAAAGCCTAAATATTTAGTCAAAATGGTCAAAGTAAACAACTACAGCAAGTAGTTTTAAAACACCTGGCACTGGTATGTACCTGCCACTTCAGGCTGGTTAAAACAAACACAAATGCTACTTGACTCAAGTCAGAGTTTATGTTTACTCTAGTTCTTCAAGTTGGCAGCCAGCACTAACAGGATCATGTAAAGCCGTGTGCAGTGTGGCTGTCAGACAGTACCTCTTGGTAATTTGCAGGGGGTCGGAGAGCGCTGGCTCTCTCTGGAAGGCCTCTTTATCAAAAAGGCGCTTGATGGAGTAGTCGGCCAGCTGTTCCATGATTAAAAATGTTTCATTAAGGTGCAGCAGCATGGAGAAGTAGTGATCCTCCCCATGAGCCAAGACGTGGATGCTCTCAGTCAGAATAACGTTGGAGGTTTTCTCCAGCCTCCAGATCTCATCCCAGGAGATTACCAGCTTCACTGCAGAGCAGCACAATAAATGAAACTTAAAATCAATAATAAAAATCTCACAGTTGCAAGGACAAGGATCTTGAATGTGTTGGTAAATGGGTATTATCATTTTTATGTAATTCTGTTTTCTTTTTCTCCAGCATTGTATATAATATGTGAAATGCATTGCGCTAACAACGTACTTCATGGTGCCGTTATACAGGATGGCTAATACCAGAAAGTAAAAAATTAGAGCATAATTGTGAAAATTCTTGAAATGTCACTCAGTGTCATGAAATTCAGTGTTATCCAGTATCCACACTGCTTTTTAAAATCTGACTCCACTATGAGGTCCGCTATAATGGCTTTTTAATAATTATGGAAGCTGTCATTACCTAGAGCAATTTTCTAATGAAGAAATGCTCAAAGAATGTTCCCTTCTCACCATAAAAGCCCACTACAGTGGCTTTTAGGAGCTGCCACAGTCTTTGTTACCACCTAGCAACATTACCACTCATTTTAATAATTGGCACAGAAATGGCTTACCCTCAGATCCCAGCAGGTATGAGTAGAAACACAGGAAGTTTGTGCTGAGGTAGAGCCAGCCCTGGCAGGGCACTTTGCCTTTCCAGTAGCTGCATGAGTAATATGTGACCAGCTTTTCCTCCGGTGGCAGCTCAAACCACTTCTCAAACTTAAAAAGTGCTTCTCGAAACTTCTCAGGATCGTCCTCCAGCACATGGGACGTCTTCCCTTCCTCAGCGATAAGCCCCTAAACACATTCAACATTGAGGGTTATGATAACAGAATAATCTTCCTTAAAACTGCTTGAATCATTATCTTTATATCAACAATGGAATCAATGACTGTGTGGAATCTGAAAGGTGCTGCTCCTGGTAATCCAAATAATGCTCCAAATAATCAGGTTTAACAAGATTTAAGAGAACAGTATTTTATAGTATTACAATTACATTGAGATTATCGCGAGTCCCCAGTAAAAAAAATAAAAAAAAATAAAAAGGATTTTCATAAACTCTTACTCTAATCTTGCCCTGCACAAAGCTGGTTATATCTTCACTGGAGTCAAAAACAGCAAGCGTCCTCATGATGTTCTGCTGCAACCAATCCCAGTGCTGACCAATCTCCTCTTTGGTGACACCTGACCCAACATCAAGAGAGAAAAAACCTCATGTCATTCATCATGTTTGGATTTTTATATTGATCTCTGAAGGCAAAAATACTTGTTTTAAAGCTAAGAGTCTTTGTGACAGGAGAAGCAATGCTCTGTTTACCATAAAATCATTTAGCTTTCTCTTGGATAATATCGTCTTCATTATGGTTGTGATTTAATTTTTCTAGACCTCAGTGCATTGACAGTGCAATGTTTTCATGCAATTTCAGCATGTGGCTCAATAAGCGATATCTTCTAGGCTACCTAATCATTTGACAGCATTATTGACAGGTTTGTCAGAATAAGATGAAAAATACAGTGACATACCGCATGCTATTGACCAATACACTTGTGAGTCTGGTGTGTGGTGTAGAATGCGGAAGGGAGCAACTTTGGATGTGGAGTCCAACACAGTATCCAGAGTTCCCACAAGGAGGCCTGTAACATACATTACATTCATATTATAGTATGGGTTAGGTTAATGAACTTTGGGAATCTAAAAGACAAATTTGATGATTGAATGATTTATATATGACTTTCGAGAACCTAAGAAAGAAAAAAAAAACATTTAAAAAAGCCTAATTATTTAATTCAATTCAATTTTGCTTTATTGGCATGACTGTTGAACAATATTGCCAAAGCATCATACATATAACATAACAATCATCCCAATACATATAAAATATCAATCACCCCCATACAATTATAATTATTTAAACCACTAACCAATCACTATGTTTGTTAACTGATCACATGTTTAACTGCTGTGTTTTAAAAAAAAAAAACATTTGGCAGCATCAGAAAATATAAATAACTTAAGCTAGCTCAGTGACTGTCTTGTGTCAGTCTGTGTATTAAGACTTTTCAATCAATCTTTTATTTATACTTGGATTACGGAATGAGCCTTTATCCTGGCTTTGACTGAGGAGAAACAATAGATCCCCAAGGTCCATGTCAGAGCCGTACAGCTAAAATTAGCGAAATCTGTTAACTTTACAACATCTCTCTGACGTGCCCTCTATGAATAATTAACAAGGTCACAGTGAAACCACACTCATGCACTGCATCAGCATTACACAGGCCTGCCTGCTGAACATGGATCAGCCCCTCCGTATGTTCCACTGGTGACCTGCTGAGTAGTGAAGGATTGAAAAGGATCAAACACAGTTCACATAGTTTATGTTCTCATCAGTGTAGAACAACATCACCCAGTAGAGGACAGACTTAAACACATAAAAGACATGAGACATATATGCTCTTGTGCTGGAGAGGGCTTCAAGTGCAGCATGGTATGTGCATCCAGGTAGTATTTAACCTCCGCTGTCATTAAACCAGACACTCAGGACATCAGCCCATTTGTTTTATGCTAGAACACCAATCATTATCACTCATTATCTATTAATTACCTTACGGCTGTCAGACTGTGGCATGTGATTAGAAACTGCAGGTTATAATCAATGTTGGTATGACAAGCACCGCTTTTATACAGGTGGCTTTCTGAGATCCAAGTTCGTAAGAAACGGCATGCAGTTACACAACAGGTTGTGTCTAAATCAGAAACTCACTGAGGGGTTCAGTTGGAATTGCGGGCCTGAGGGTGCACTTGATGTTGCATAATTTAAAAAAAGAGAAAGCCACTATTTTTAAGAGTTCACAGATTATTGCTTTGTAAAGGCAGTTTCTAACAGTTCGGCTTTGTTATTGTCCATCTGGTGTTATTTGGCTTACAATGAGGTAATGATACAAACTATTTAAAAAAGTTAAATAGAAAATTAAGATAGAAAATCATTGAGAATCAAAACATAAATAAATCAAATTAACTGAATAATGCATAATGGATAGGGCAGTCTTCTCCAAGACATCAGCAGGTCTGCTGATAAAATGTCCAGCTGGTTCTACATATAGGTTTTATATTTACATATCATATATATGCACATTCCCACAGCAAGAAAAAAGGGAAAGCTGTTGTACAAGCTGTCCAAAAGATCTGTAGTAGAGCGGAAATTACTTGTTGACAGAAAATGAATCAACTTTTATCATTAAGGAATGTGACAAGGAGGAACATTCATTTGTGTTGGCTTCTCAAATCTGCTCTTTTCTGCTTTATATTATTGTAAATTCAATAACTTTGGGTTTTTGACTGTTAGTGATAATCAATAGATTAATCAATACTGTAAACAATGCCTAGTTCTAGCCCTAGTCTGCAAAAACAATTGTCATGCAAAATTCCTATACGCTAAAAATATGACATCTCGTTTTAGTAAAGCCATGATATAATCAAAATTACAGTGTGACAACTCAACTAAGCATCAATGTCAATTTATTGTCTAGGGAGCAGCAGGCTGACATTGCAGTGACATTATAAATTCGAGGGTTTTCCGTTGTATTTCTAGCCTCAGGGAGAAAGTGATGTATTCACATTTATTTTGCAACAGCTAGGCTGACAGCTTGCCCTCAGTTCAGTCAGTTAGTTAGCAGCTGGTAATGTAAATTAAATTGTAAATCTGACACAACGGCTCAAACTTTTTAGGCCTGTTACGTCCTGTAACCCAGCAGTAAACCATCAGGAAACAACTGTTCCTATATAACCTCCCTAACAACTTATCAAACCAAAAAAGCCAACATACTGACACGTGCACTCAAACAGACCTTCACTCGTGCAGACTGGTTCGTCAACATGAGGAAGGAGCTGCTAGGTCCGAGCACTGACTCATGTTATTTTGACACTTATACCTGTTGCTGAGGATATTTTTCTGTAGCTACAGCAGCACCGCCCTATATATGGCAGACAGCACGTTAGCTATGCAAACGTGTGGCAAGTTAACCCATTTTCAGCTTGTTTGTTTTTTAAATGTGTTTGGACGAAGCAGCAGGAGCTTCTCCCACACATGCGTGGAGGTGATAACACAACCGCTAACGTTACCTGTCAAACCGCCTCCACCTTCTCCATACCCCCGTCTCCTTTGCAGTACGAAGTACTCATTATCCTTCTCGGTGACCCATAATTTAAACGCGTTTTTCAGCAAAATCTCGTCGGGTTTGAGCCACATGTTTCAAACGTCATGGAGTTATCTATCAAATCCACCTGACATGTCACAGTTATCTGTACTGTAACCCCGACATCAAACCCGTGGACATTTGTTTGTGTCCGAATCCCTCCCTTCCCACGTCGACAAGAAATGCTGCCAAAGTTGCAAGGCATTCTGGGATTGTAGTTTCTGGGGAGAGGGCGGTCCTAAAACGTTCGTTCTCTGAGACAGCTATTTCATGAATGAAAAAGGAGAAAAAATGTTGAATAATTGAATCAGTTATATTTAGTTAGTTTTTCTTCCAAACTGCAATATTTAAAAAATATTTAATTAACACAAATGCAAATTTGTGATCACATTTGTATTGCTTTTTCTAAATCTTTTTAAACATGCACACTGTATAGGTGCAGCAAGATGGTATGGCCACATACCTATATCAACACATATATTGTAAGTCCCCCTATAGTGTCCCACATCAGACAGTGTGGTGCCAATTTTCCCAACTCTACTACTATTTTTCAACAACTGTGTGTTGATGTTTAAATAATATCCCTGACCAAGGCTTATCAAACACACAAGACAAAGTAAGGGAGGTACACTGTAAGGGAGGTATCAGATCAGCATCTGTAGCACCACTGTCCATATGTACTTGATCAGTTTTATTGCCACTGTCTAAAGGCTTCTTAGGGTCCCACTGAACTTCATTCTGGGCACTGCTTTAAGTGGGTTCTAAATCCAATGTAAACATTAATGTGCCCTCATAAACTTCAGCAGGTCTACAATACATTTCTGCTAACAGACACATTGATTTGAGTAACATGAAGCAAAATAAGAGTGTACCACCACCACTTGAATGCTTTTATTTTATTTTCCGTTTCATTCTCTCCAGTAATGCTAGTGAAACTTAAATAGCGATAAAGACTTGAAATGTTCCCTGATCAACAAATGGAAACTGTAAAACTGTATAAGTTAGATACAAGGGATCAATGACATTATAATGACACTTCTCATGGTGGCAATGAAGCACTTTAATGAATGTAAAAAAAAAAAAGTAATACTAAACATGGCTTACAGTTGAACTTAATGCAGTGCCAAAAATGTAATACTGTCAGAGTTAAATGATTGTTGCATCACTGAAGGAAATTAGAGTTTCATGGCTGATTCACTTGCCAGGAAGTTGAAACATTGATTTTTCTAGGAGTTCAGTAGTATGAATAACCATGACTGTCCTTGACCAACTAAATTGATGCTGTGAGTGGCACAGATTAATGTCAACTTCTGGCGGAAGCATTGTGACATGGTGAAAGTCCAATGGAGAGTCTGAAGCTACACAACATGTCCAAAATTATGTGGACACCCAAACATTGCACCCATTTGTGACTGCTGAACATCCCATTTCAAAACCTTGTGCATTAAGAGCCACCTCTCTTCCTTGAAGAGTCTCCACAACATTTTGGTACCAGAGTGCAGGAATATGCTTTGGTCCGGCCACAAGAGCACTAGTGCAGGCCACTACTGACGTGGGGTAATAAGGCCTGTCTCTTAATCAGCATTTAAATGAATCCCAAAGATTTGTGGATGAGGTTGTCAGGCAAGTTAACTTCTTCCACACTAAACTGTCTGAACTGTCGAAACTACGACCTTGATTTGCGTAAGGGGATACTGTGATGCTGAAACAGGAAAGGGCCTTCCCTAAACAGCTGCCTGAATATTGTGAAATGCTGCTTTTCTTTCTTCATGTAATCCCAGACAGACTCAATGATGTTGAGATCAGGGCTCTGTGTGGGCCATACCATCACTTGAAGAATTCATTGTTTCATTCACTGTCTGTTTGGGGGTGTTGTCATGCTTCAGAATATTTATGGGGCCAATCAGATGCCTCCTTGATGGTACTGCATGATGAATAATTATCTGCCTATACTTCTCATCACTGAGGACACCATTAATTTGGAATAAATCTCCAACTCCACTCGCAGAAATACAAACTTGCAAAGAAATGCCACCATGCTTCACTGTTGCGTGCACACACTCATTCTTGTATCGCTTCTCCAGTACTACCGCAAACAATCTATCTTCTGCTACAGCCAAATATTTCAAGATTTTGACTCATCAGTCCAGATGTGGCCAAGCCATTTACATTTTATCTACAAGACCCACATTTTTTAAATAATCAAAAACGTTCAAAGCTCAGAACATGATGTTTCTCCAGTATCCTTCAGTGATGAAATTGAATTGCCTTCTTATCTAGAATTTTAAATGTTGTTTTATACAAAAACTCATGCAAAACAGTAAGACATGAGGAAAAGGATCATAGCATATATAAATATCTTAGCTGCATCTATGGCAATGAAGTTTCTATTCTTTTTAATTATCATGTTCTTCTTAATGTTTAAAACGCACACACACACACACACACACGTGCACAGTGTAAGAGTGATAAAAGAATCCCTTCTGACAGATGAGGTTAAGTTGCAATAATGTCATTTGAACTGCAGAGGGCCTGTATGACCTCTTCAAGCCCTCTTGCATTGGAAAGATGTAACTTGTCACCCGGTGCAAACATCACAAACTGCATAAAATAACCTAACACAATATACAATATCGTAAGTTAAAAATTAAAAAATTGAGGATTACAACATCTGTGCATTTTCACTATCTCAATCATAACACAGTAATGCATATTTGCAGTGCATCCAAAATGAATAATTTTGCCTAATTGTAAGCTTGATGATTACGTATTTAATAGGCTTCAGGACTGAACCATGCTGGAGCCATCCTCAAGATATTTCCGGTACTCTATCAAAGAACAAAGATAGACTTTTGAAGCAAATCTTCAAAACTTATTCTCTGGATAAAACAGAATTACTATGAGCAATTCTTACTTTATGCATATTGTAAACAGCCAGACTACAGTATTTACAGAAGAGGGAGTATTGTGCACAGCATGTGAATGTGTGTGCTGAACAGGATATTCAGTGTCTTCTTATATTATGGTTGGTGTATAATAAATGTTTGGTGCTTTATATTCATATTTGGGGTGCTGCATACAGGGAACAGTATTTTTGTAGAAGACCAGTTTTCTCCTCAAATTGGCTCATTAAACTGTCTGTTATTTATGAGGAGCTACTGGAAATCTCTAATTGTATGCCTGAATGATTAAAAGTCTTCAGGACTGAACAGTGCTTAACTTGACCCACATTTTCATTGGTGAGTTGTTCTATACACTTATTTCAAGATATTTCTTGAACTTCATCAAAGATCTTAAGACTTTTGAAGCAAAAAAATCTTCAAATCAACTATGTGATGTCAACAAGATTATTATGGGAAGTTAACACTTTATGCATCATGTGGGAATATGGAGAATACACAAAGTAGTTACGGAGGTGGCAGTATTGTGCACAGCATGTGAATGTGACTTTATCAATTACAGTTTTTCTCCATTGGTTTGGCTCATTTCTTGAAACAGAAATTACATTCTCAAAACATCATGGACAAATCTCCAA
>JAPMOB010218666.1:0-19840 GCA_029875015.1 Lepomis gibbosus | reverse complement strand
TGATGAAACGTGTTAATTTAATTAAAAGTATTAAATGCCTCGCTAAGGATGGATTTTTATTACAGCTTTTGTATTCGATTGTGTTCTGCATGTTAGATCTAATGCTGACAACTGATCTGTGCATCACAGCATCTCTAGTTACTCGACTTCCATGAGCTCACTCAACACCATGAGTCAATAAACATTTATTCACAATCAAAAATCTGCTGCCAAGTCATCACCACCAAGCGAAAATCATTGTTTCTGCAGGAAGAAAAAAAACAACTGGACTCATTACAATTAGCTCAGAGATAATATTTTGAAACAGCACAGCGCCCATTGTTATTCACAATCCTTCCTAATCCTAAACCTCCCTACAGCAGAACTACGTGCCAAGCCGGCCCCTTTATTTCTGTCCAATAATAAACGGCCCAACAGCACTGCCGTCCCAGAAGCCCCCGCGGTTGCCATGGTAGTTAATAAGGCTCGTTAAGATCAAAGGCACAAAGAAGATTGTTGACTCTCCGAGGAACGCCGGTCGAGCCCAGAGGAACGCAATTAAGGCAGGGATCCTCTGCATACCTGATGTTACGCTAACAACTGCAGCCGCAGGACGCGCAGCAGCTTCAGGAGGCTGTGCGCAGGAATGAATGTGCGTGTTTCGGGGGGTTGTGTTTGTGTGCGTCTGGAAAACAAAGCTCCGATATGTGCAAGCGAGACTACAGCAAGTCTGTGTCTCCCGGTTTAACTGTGTGTGTGTGTGTGTGTAAATTGAAAGCAATGGGTGGGCACAGAGGGAGATGAAATGGATAATGGGTGCTCACTGAAGGCAAAAAGCTCACCTCTAATAACAAAGACTGATGGTTACAATTACTATAATCACTAACAGATTTAGTGTAACTGCCATTTTAATGTGATTTTTTTATGAATTGCAGAAATAACTTTGAACCAGAGTGAGCACATTTAATCTAATTACATTCAGAGATAAATTATTGGTTTTGTTCGCAGCTGCTCTGAGGCAGCAGGAACGTCCATGAGAAATATTTGCTAAACAGTGTTTTTGCTGTTCTGAATTCTACGTCCTGCGTGCAACATGTAAATATATTCCATGTTTAAAAAGTGTGTTACATGGAATTTATAATAATTAAAGCAAAACATATATTTTTTCGCTTTTTTTGAAGCAGACAACTATCCAACTTAACACAACTATTGGTCGAAATTATTTATGAGGAAGGAGAAAAGAGAAACAGAAGAGAAAAGGAATAAAAAAATGTTTAAACAATGCAGAAGATGGTCTTAAAATGGGAGTGTTGGCAGGTATGACTACACCATTAAAGTACTTGAACACCCATGTCCCAGTACTTTTGGTAGCTGCTGTTTGTTTAAGGTGTGGCCTTTGTTAATAAGGGAAATCTTAATGCTACAGCAGACAATTTCCAACAATAGTTCTTCCAACACTTTGTTTTGGCCATTACCTTTTTCAATTTGACAATGTCCCCGTGCACAAAGCCAGCTCCATAAAGAAATGGGTTCCCCACTTTAGAGTGGAAGAACTTGACTGGCCCGCAAAGAGCCCTGACCTCAACCCCATCCAGCGCCTTTGGGATGAACTAGAACGGAGATTTCGAGCCAGGCCCTGTCGTCCAACATCATTATCTAACCTCGCAAATTCTCCTCTGGATGAACGGACAAAAAATCCCACAGACAAAATCTTTTCGAAAGCCTTCCCATTAGAGTGGATGCTGTTATAGCTGCGAATGGGAAACCAGCTCCATGTCCTGAAAGTAATGTACTGTTGACAGAGACGCACAACTTTGTGAGCAGCCTTAAAGGACAGATGCTTAAAATGACCTTTATTAATTCACTAACCATCATCACAGTGAGGCAGCCTTTATAATCTGAGGAGCTGTCAGTCCGTTGATTACCACACTGCTACTGCTGCTTCCTGTCTGATCTTACCTGCTGGAAACAGCTACTACTGCTTGTGTTGATACACTTTTTTTTCTTGCAGCACTATTGACCCCTCCTGTTTCACTTTCTTACCGTTCTCAGCGAGGCCATCTCTTATCTACCACATGTCAATTAGAAATGTCCATTGAACCGTTACGTAAAACTTTTAAATGTTAAATGAACCAAACAACCCGCAGGGATTCTTCCAAAAGAAAAAAAAAAACTGCATACAAACGTCATCTGTGTAATGCAGGACCACTGTGTTATTCTCTAAGCTAAACAAACCTAATAAATCACTTAATGAAAATATAATTTAACAGCAGAATGTGCAGTCTTTATTTCAGAAAAAGTAACAATGCATTAAAAAAAAAAAAAAAAAATCACACTGGAACACCAGCACAGACCGGAGACACACACACAGGAAATAATATTGACTTATCATACTAATGTTCAGTGAACTGATCGCCGTTGACATTAATGGTGTGTTTCATGTCTACAAGAGAATAATCAAGAAGATCAGAACCACGAGAGACACATTAAAATACTAAGTGTATGTTGCCGTCACCTTAATGGAGCCAAAGAAAAGGCTCAAATCAGGTTTAATTAGTGTGCGTGTCACTTCTGCTCGCGTCACCTGTACTGCCTCCACTGAACCCGTTTCCTGTTTGAGCAGTAATTATTTCTTCATACTGTGTGCTATGTCACTGAAACGCCAAGTTTGCAACCACCCAACACACACCACTTAGACATTACACTGAAGCTTTAGAAAAAAAAAATCCACCGCCTAAGTCGTGACAAGGGTTCTTCAGTGGTTCGTTAAAATGGACTCCTCTTGTAAAAACGGTTGCCATGACACGACTTGAAGGTAAAAAAAAAAAGTCTGTGGCTGTCATCAGTAACTACGTTTGTTTAGACTCAGTTTTATTGTAATAAGGACAGCCGGCAATAGCAAGTTGCTGATATGAATGCGCTGGGGAACACGTGTACTTTGGGTAAAACACTTCAAATTGCTTATTAACGCAAAGCTGCTGTGCTAGGATACAATACTGAGCGAGTATTTTACAGTGTTGTGCAAATGACTGCTGCTGCTTTGAAATATATTTCCAGGCTTATGTTTTGTTTTCTCTCTTTACATTTATTCATTTAGCTGACGCTTACAGTTGATTTGTCAGAGTAGGGGTTAGGTGTCTTGCTCAGGGACACACTGGTGGATGTGTCGCAGTGGGGAGTTGAACCTGTATCTCTCACACCAAAGGCATGCGTCTTACCCACTGCTCCATCACCACCCAATTTTGTGGACAATGCTGTTGGTCTGAACATGCGTGTATGTATGTTTGCAGTGTGCATCTTTCTTACATTAAGGCGAGACACTGCAGGTGAATAGGTCAAAAAATTCAATAGAGAAATAGATATGACCATGAAACTTTCCTAGTTGATTACTCACAATATTTTCTTATATCACTGGTTTTCTTAAATATACAAATGAGGCAGGAGATAATGAAATAAGCGCTAGTTTATTTTACTGGATTAAGTCAGGTTAAAAAATATTGGGTTTTTTTTGATGACACATTATACTGAACTGATTTTACAGAGGGGATTTTGGACATCTTTAGTATTTCACGAAAATATTCTGTCAACAATTTTCGACCTGTTTTGGGTGATAAAATGTTCTATAACTCAGGCTGTGAATGATAAATGAACAAACCCTTTTGTAAAATCCCTCTGAATATAGACTGTCTACTGTCTGGAAGAGGAAAAACTCCTTTCTAGAAAACGGCCTGTAAAGATGTAACATTCTAGACATTATCATCATTATCATTTTAAAAATCACTTTATAACATCCAAACACATGAAAACTGGTAATTACCAGCATGTCTGAACAGTCACACACAAAACAGGCAGAAACAGACAGAGCCACCCATGGAAAGCTAAATCAGGAAGTGTCACGTGATGCATCGAAACCAATCATGTTGTCAGAAATCAAAGCTAGCCAATCAGATTTCACGTTTAGCTTAAATCCGCCTCTGTGCTTCTACTTGACATTGGTTGCTGGTACAAAGGAAATGACCATATTTGGATCTGACAGCACTGTGCAGGAGAGAGAGAGCTTTCCGGCGGTACCGGGGATCAGGCAGTACAGACAGCGACAGCGTTCTACTGGCTAACATTAGGAGATATCTTGTAAAATAAACCACTATGGGCCTGATTTACCAGAAGGTTGTGTGACCAAAAACAAAGCAAAACCCAAATTTAAATACTGCCACCTCCATTGTGTTTGCTCCTATTGTCATGTACACAATAATTCTTAGCTGATGACCCATAACAGGTACTAAAATTGCACGTGCAATATTTTACAATGCACACATAATTTAATACTCTTTATAAGGGGTGTTTGTAAATCCGGCCCTAAACGTATATTTCAGACTTATGATGGATGTATTTTATTTTATGTGTACTGTTTATTGTTGTCCTGCATATTTGCAAGTAACAAAAGTAGTTTGTGTGTTGCTTTGTGTTATTTGCATGGCTAGCTGTGTCCAAATGGTGTCTGCCGTAACTGTACTGTTGTTTTACAGTTTCTGGATGTTTGGTGTGTTTTTATGTTCTGAGAATTGTTCTGTTTTGTAGTTGTTTTTGTAGTGTCTTGATGTACTTTCTGTATACCGTATATTTGATCATTTTTAAGGTTTCAAAACATCTTGCTGTAGGACTGCGGTTGAAAATTAGCCAGTAGGCTAACACTGGCACAGTTACAGTAATGTTGATTAATGTGTGTTGTCCCTATGAATAAATAAATAGAAATAGCAATAGAAAATAGACGTTTTCCCCGCACTAGTCTGAAAGAAGACATGTTAAGGAAGCAAAAGCCCAAAATCTCAAAGTTAACTATTGCTTGAAAAAAATTGTTTTCGCCTGCCGTGTCTCACTTTAACGCTATTATTGTAAATACTGACATCATGTGAATCTCTTGGGAGAGCGATGTCAATAAACAGGCAGACTGAAAGACAGAGTGACAGTTACAGAGAGGATGGAAAAAGACAAGAGACATAACAACGTTGACAAGCAGTGAGAGAGAGGGAGCAGAGGTGGTGTCACAGAGCAGCAGCAGTTTGTGTGTGTTGCCAGTTCGGAAAGCTCGGCAGTATAATTGGTGTCAGAGTCCAGCTGAAGAGCCTGTCATCGCTCGGCTCTGCAGGCTGGCGGACCGTCTCCAAGAACAAAAGGTGGGCAAAGACGGGGATAAAGACCTGAAGATAATCATGACACAGTCAGAGCATGCACTAATATTTTCTCCAGACAGTTCAGATTGTCAGCAAGCTTCTATTTTTAGCTGGCGACGATGATAAAAGAGAGAGCCGTGGTCAAACTTGTCTCCTGCTGAAGGGTAGCGAGATAAGAGACAAAGAAACTCCCTGTTCAGCGGAGATTTTACAATATCAGCGGTGATCGTTATGTGAAAAGAATCACTCGCAGTAACAAACTCACTGAGAATTATCACCAACTCTGCAGCTTTATGGAGCCTTTTTAGCCTCTTTTAGCTCATAGTTTTGGTTTTACAGCAAATGTTGTTCAGTCACAGACACACACTTTAAAACCCAGTGGTTACTCCCATCCGTATCATTAACTAATTAATGCACGTCAAAACAAGAAATAAACAAAAAGGGTTATAAATGTTTTATGTTGGTAACTTGAATAAAGATCACATTCAAACATCGGTTGTTCTAACTCACGACACCTAGTCTGTTTTATTTAAAATCCGTGAAAAAGCCTCTATTCAGTCCATTCAAAGCTGTTGTTGGTCCACAGTGTTTCGACATCGGGCATCTCACCAACAAAGTTTCGCCCCTAGATGAACACACACCATCTGTCATGAGTATGGGTGGTTGAAGACAGGATCGCTAACAGGGAGTGGTTTAGCTGAAAACAACTTCAAAGACCAAACAACAAACTTTAAGGACTTCAAATAAATCCATTGGAAGCCATTCAAGAGAATAGTACTGGGACTGTCTTACTGGAAGTCAATCAAACACTGAAGAAATGCTCAAGGTTTGACATTTTTATGGGGGGGAAAAAGCACTTCATCATGAAAAGTGATGTGTGAAATGAAACTGATCTGTGATCATCTACAAATTAATTTGTCAATTACTCAATGTATTTGGAAGAGCGGTCAGCGAGATTAAAAAACATCAACACATAGACTTAAGCGGCTATAAAACTATAGAAATTCGTCAATGTGAAATTTCATTGTCGACGCATCGTTACAGAGAGGCTGTTGAACGGAGAGATAGCAGTCTTCTTATTATTATAACTTATTTCTAACTGCAGTGCACCACAGGAAGTGCTGGGGGCAGTATCGCTGCCACCGTCTGCCATGTAAGACTACTCACGACGAAGAAGCTTTCACGCAGCGATAACTTACGGAGAAATAGCAGAACATCTTTTTGTTTTTACAAGTTTTGTACGCTATTTAATCACTAAATACACTTTTGGGGCGGTTTGAGGAGACAAATCAACAGTGTAGAATTTGAATATTGGCAGTTTTTCCAAAATGTGCTCAAACATTTTCGAGGTTGAGAAGCTCCACGAGCGCCTGCGAGGTTAGACCGGTCGGCCAGTCACTCCCACAGAGCCCTTTGGTCCCAGTTACTCAGACCACTGCAGCAGCAACAACAGAGTGGGAATGACAGAGGAAAGGCAATGTTTCCCATTTGTTAAGTTATTTGTGACGGCCAGCCACAATATCAACGCTGAGCCTATTTAAAAACGTATTTGATTGCAGATCAGTATAGATATATTTGTTTTCTTATACTGACTCTTCATGTAGGCCATCATTTGAGCCTCTGTCTGAACAAGCTGTAGATGCTCCTGTCTCTTTAAGGCCCCCCTCTCAAAGCCCACTGTCTTCTGATTGGCCACGACTTGAAGCATGTTACCAGGCTGTTGTTGTTGCTGGGTAGAACAGGCAGACTGAGCGTTGCCGTGCCATTAGTATGGGAGCACATGACCATATATGGAACACCTGCTCTGTAGCAGTTTAAAACAGAGCGTTCAGATAAGGAGGAAATCTGAGGTTTTTGCTCAAAGTGATTTCTTATAAATGCTTTAACCTCATTTTTTTGAAACTTTGGCCATGTTTAACATGAACATCCAACATTATAACATTGTTGATAAGTCATAAAACATGGAAAAGCATAATAGGTCTCCATTAAAAAAGATATTAGTAATGAGTAATGGTTTAAAGTACATCAAGGAACATCTGGCTCGTGATGTAGCTACAGAATATTCTCTACTGACTTATTAACTAAAACCTATAAGTACTTTTAAAAATAGACCTTGTTAGTGTACAGTTGTGTTTATAGTATTTGCTTTTAATTTCCTTTTATTTTATATAGTTCCAAAGGAAAAATCTTTGTTAACTCCATAAATCAGTGAATTATAGGAGGAGCCTTCGCTGGCTTGTCTTCATCCCTGGTTTCCCACTACCTTTGATACTGGTGTTTATTCTGAATAGTAAACCTCTTTCACTTAATGGTAACGTTAGCTAGTTAAGCTGCGTGTTGGCGATCAGTAATTCACTTAAAATATATTTAATTAGTTAAATGGTTTAATTAGGGTTAAGGGGTGACAAAAATAATCGTGACTAGTTGACTAATCGAAGAAATTAACAGATTAGTCGACTACGAAAATAATCATTAGTTGCAGCCCTAATTTGTTTATTAGATTACTCCAGAATTGAAATGCATCAGCCCATTAGCCATACTGGTTTGATATGATACTGGGAATGTTTGTGTAGATGTCACAAACCGCTGAAGGATGCATCTTTTTCCAAAGAAGGAGAAATGATGGCGCTGACGATGGGCAGCATGTTGCTTGAGCAGAGCATAGGTTTGATCGAGTGTAAACTGTCACATTATAAAACTAAACTCGCCACAAAAACTGTTTCACCTCCTGTAGTGCAGTATTTGGGTCAAATGGAAGAAAAGCCAACTAAGGACAGAAACAGAAAGACTTCATTAAATAAGGAGAAAATAACGTAAGATGTCACATGTGACCGTTTGTGCATTGCCTCATTGATAATTAAACCTTCATTTATTATCACTTCTGTAGTAGTGATACCGTTTCATAAACACTGCAAAGACAGTTTGTTGGAAATTATTCTATTATTATCTTGATGCTGGAAATGACATACGCATCATAGAGGGACATCTTCAACAGGCTGCTGGTGTCAGATTCCACTTAAATAACTGGTCTGGTGTCTGACGCCATCTGTGCATTTTCACTTGTGAGAAATTCCCACTTTGTATTAATGTAATAATATGTCAGCTGTAGGTCCACAGTCTTCCCCATTTAAAAACTGTCACAGTGGTTTACTATTTTTAAAGAAAACCTTCAATTGGTCGTCCTTAGAGAGGGGATATCTGGCATCTCTGATAAGATTATTATTTATTTATTAGGCTTTTTTATTTCTGTTTCTATTGCCTTCCTTCTGTCTGTAAAGGCATTTGAAACTTTACTGTCATAAAGGGCTGTATGAATAAATAAACTTCTCTAATGGCACCAGCAGAGCCAAATGTGGTACTTACATATTGATGCAATGAAGCATCATATAATCCATCTGTTTAACTCTCCCCCTCTGGCCCTACTGGTCCAACTAAGCAACCTAACACTGAAATAATTGTTTCTCTTTCTTTGCTGCTGCATCTTTAAAGAGGCCATATGCTCATTTTCAGTTTTATACTTTTTATTCTGGGTTTCTACTAGAATAGGTTTCCATGCTTCGATGCTCAAAAACACAGTATTTTTCCACATACTGTACATTCCTGCAGCTCCTGTCTCGTTGAGGCCTCCCTACTGAAAAGCACAGTCTGCTCTGATTGGTCAGCTCCCACAGAAGTGTTTCTGCATCATGTTCTTGCTACCAGGGAATCACAAAAGAGTCTAGCTGCACTTCTACCGTGAATATCCACCACTCCACATAATCAAGCAGGAACTGGATCCGTATTAACGGATGGGTGTTAATCAAAGTTACACAATGTTGCCGAGCTAATTCATTCCTGCAGTTTGATTTCTTTTTCACACATAGCTATTAAATGACCACATACATACCTGCGAGGATTGCGGTGCAGAACGGGCTTCCATATAACAACAAAGCTAAACGGAGCTAGACAAAGAGCAACAAGAAAAAAAGCTGGCTTCAAATGAGGCTTAACTTTCACACAGATTCTCATGGCTGTCCATCAACATTACAAGATTAGTCACACATCACAACAGTCTGTGGGAGTAGCATAGACGCGAGCCACAATACATGCTAATGCTAAGTTTAACAGGCTAACATACAAAATAAACACTAAAAAAACATAAAACATGGCAAAACTCGCCAGGATACTTGCTTGTTTTCCAGTATCGACCACAGTAATCTAACTGTGTATGAGCGTGGTGCTGCAGTTTCTTATTTGGCAGCGCAACAATGGCACACCAGTCTAAATTTTCAAACAAGATACAGCAAAACCTTATTTCTATCGCTCAAATTTACAAGTTGAACAAGGGCGACATTTGACCTTCAAGTCTGCCGAAGCACACAGCAAAACAGGAAGTGCATTCTTGCATTCATCAGTCGCACGGCATCAACTGAGATGAACAAAGAAGTGGACTGATTCGAGAGCGACGGCACCTTTAGCCAGTTTGGGTCCCTTGCAGGAGCTGCTACAGAAACAGAGCAGCGTTCCTTTTCCCTGTCTCATATTTTCTTGTGATGAACAGTTTATGCTGTGAAATATTCACTAAAATGTTATTGTAAAAAGGCTGATGTTAAAGCTGCCCTGTAGTCACCTATCAACTCATAGATACAAGCTGACACCTGAATCTTTTCGACACACATACCATCACTGCCCGTCTGTTTTTAATACGGCTGATGGAGGCCACTCAGCTCACAACAGGAGAGGAAACGAAGAAGCCAAGACACACGGTAAACAGGTACACACTTGTGTTGAGCACACTGTTGCATTAGCATACATAATACATTTAAGTGTTAAGCACATATAAATATACAAGAACTCACACCTACACTGCTGTAAGTGGATAAGTGGACTGTACATGCTTAAACATACATACAGTCTGAAGTGTAAGAGCTCTTACAAACTACACACAGTCAAGTAGAGGCTTGTAAAGAAACACAGGCATTATATGTGGAAGACACTACGACTATCTATTACCCATGCTCATATAAACAGCTGAGTGTTAGAGATTTTATTAGATATGAAGAGAGCAGAGGAGAAGGTGATGTGTGGCAGTAAAGAGATGATACATCACTTCACCTTCAGCCATTTTATTTAAAAGCAAAAGTAGTTGTCTTTTCATTTTGGGATGTTTATAGTTCGAGCAGGTTTACGGTTGTCTAAGAACACAAGGGAACAAATCACAAGCCACCAAATGCTGGAAAGTTTTAACTTGCTGTTTAGTCAATGATGCAATTTATGATTTAAAAAAAAGTTGCTAAATGATCAGCCACTATTGTTTGTAGACTAAGCAGCCAGTATCTTGTTCGGAACATCATGTGATGAACACATTAAGCTCTGAAAGCCCACTAAAAACAAAACTAGCTGGATAACTGCAGGTGGGCCTGTTGGTATTCAACATGGTGTATCAGTACTGGGGGTTTAAATAAAATGAGGCATAAATCATGCTAAAAAAACTGAGTGATTTTGGAGCATTTCTGTGTAACCCTAGGCTTATTTTCAGGCAGCAAAGTTTGTTATGCTGCTCAGAAGGCCTTGATATGAAACAGTTTTAGTACAGCAAGATAAGTGCTTGCATTAGTTTTGAGAGTCTAGTACTAAAGATAGAAAACCATGTCAGAACTATCAAATCAGTGCTCATTCAAGTGATGAACTTCCCTCCTCCTGGGGATCAATAAAGTTTTATTTTGAATTTATAACATGGATAAAGACGGATTTTAATATTTGTAATTTAACACCTTTATCAATGAAAGTTCCATTTTAATGGGAAATAAAGATTGATGCTGATGTGCTTGTAAAACTGGGGCTGGTGTTCTGGTGTCGGTGAATGTCTGGACTTCTAACAGTCTAAACAGGTTAAATTCAGACTTAAAGTATGTGTGAGATGTATGCCAAATTAAGGCAGGTCCTTCATGTTCTTCTAAAAACAGCAGGGATCATTAATAATACTTGCATTAGTCATAACAGGGGCGCCATGTGTACACAGATGTGTCCGACATGCCTGAGTTCCAGTGTGGATGTGATTGAATGAGATCCTCATCCCAACATGGCAGCATTAAACTGTGCTGGTACACTGATGGGCTTTTAGTTTACTTGTTTCAAATGATATTTTAAATCCCTTCAGACCTACAGGACCAGTAGACTCCTGACTTGATTGACAGTCCACCCCGTACACGACTGGCTGCACTGGGATGGATACGTGGAAAGAAATTTAGAGCTGATACTTGCTGAAAAAAGTAAACTCCTCTGGATTGTTTCTCAAGATGAACGGATAAATGGATGAATAAACCAAGACAATGGGTGGATAATAACTTTTATTTATGTTAGAAGTAGACCTAAAGTGTGGTATTTTTACATATAAATAAGTATCAGTTACATCAGTTGTCCTCAAAGTGGAGTCCGGGGACCCCCAGGGGTCCTTGAGGAGTCCCTAGCAAGAAGGTGAATCATTTATTTTCAGTATACTTCCATCAATAAGTAAGACAATGACATATGACGTATGACTGTTTTGGTCATGGGTTTCATCCACTTTCTGTAACAAAACATCTAAAAGCCAAAACCCTATCAGATGGGGGTCAGTTTAGGATCCTTGATGTGAAAAAGTTTGAGAACCACTGCATGACACTGCCAAACAAAGTTTACCAAAGCCGCCAGGTTAATCTGCCTGTTCTCAGGCAGAATACCAATAACTAAAAAAGGAAGTTTTTCATGAATCAGCGTTGAATTAAGCAATATAATTACAGTATTTTGTTTTATATTTGAAGTTGAACCTATATCCAAATCAAGAGTTATAACAGTCGCCATGTAGTTCCTTAAGTGTTCAGCCTGCATCAGTTCTTTACAGAGGACGTCCCGCTTGCTCCGTATCCGTGTTCTGTTTGAATCCCACAGTAGACGAGTGTGGATGAATGACTCCAGTTTTACTTACAGATAATAGAATGTGGTGGATCCATTGTGGATCAGATAGAGGACGCTCTGTCATTACTGCGCTCCCACTTCCAGATAAAGTCCACTCTAATCTGATAGTGTACGGACGTCCATTATTCAGACGGATATTCAACTCAGTGGTCACCAAGCTTGATAAGTGCAGATCCATTAGAGGACGGGTGGGCCGCTACAGTTTGTGTTTACGCCTTCCAGCGTTTTACTCAACTCAGTTTTTTAAAAACGGTTACAGGTTGTTGTGAAAATATATGTCTGAAGCCGTCCGTGTGTGTTTGAACCCCGAGCAAATCACTATCTGAACACGCCTGACGCCAAAACTCTCTCCTGTATGAACTCATAATGCATCTATCGCTTCAATAATTGATGATTTGACACTAGAGATACAGCTTTTCATTCATCCAACGTTTGAGCCATTAGATCTATAATTCATTAATTCGTTTTAAGCCCATGATCCGTCCTCTTACGTAAATACAAAAGCTGTGAACAAAGCCTGCGTGTGTTTCATCAGAAATTTCTTACAGTTCAAATGGAGTTCAGTCTCTGATACAGAACCAGACAACGAGGTACAGATTCCACATCATGTATCTGCGTCTGTGAATAAGTTGCCACTCTTAAACTCTGTATTTGAATTTTGAAGTGGATCACTTACCTTTCTGTCATCTGGTTGCCAGATCAATTCTTCCCGACACCTGAAAAAAAACAAAAAAACAAAATGTTTGTTAATTAATATTCACAACTTAATACATACTTACTAAATAGTTTGTCATTTTTATGAAATACAAATGTTACATTGTGATTAATATTTATTAAAACGTGTCTCCTTAGAGTCTTTGTTGGTAATGCTCAGTCTTGTGGTGGTTTACCATTGAAACCATGAGTGAAGGCTGAATTCTGCCTGCACGGCACAGCGTCACGTACCGTTATTGTACACGGCCGACCCCATGCACCCACGCTACCTCCGCTTATGCTGAGTGCTCAGAAAACAAACTAACATTGACACACATTCATACACTGATGGAACAGCCATCGGGGGGCCAACTCGTCATATATGGACACTTTGGGGTCACTTCTTGATGCCCTAACTACCCAGGTTTCTGACCAACCATTCGCGCAAGCCACCTCATTACTCTGACTTTTCTGTTTTCTGTATCATACGCCTGCTTTTAGAGTTCACAAATGATGCCACAGTGCTTCTCCCAGTGCGTTACAAACTGACATCAAGGCGTCTTAAAGATGTGTCCATATGTGACGACTTGGGAGTGAGAACGGGTTGGTTTGGACAACAATGGAGCTCTGTGGTACGTGTTGTCACGTGACTCTGCCTCATCCAATCCTGCTCAGCTTTCAGACCACAGTTTGAAGCACAGGGAGATGTTAGCTAGCGCAGGTTGGGAAAAGGGGAAAAGACAGAAATCCGTTATTTTAACGGACACACTGCGACCTAACAATGCACATTTACTGCTGGACTGCACTCACTCACTACATGCACACACTGCACTTCTTAAGAGGCCTAATGTAATTATAAGAGCAGCTGTCACGTAACTTAGATGTCATTGATGTTAATAATTGAGTGAAATTTTAGTAGCAGCAGCGATGCGGCGAATAAAGAGGAACCATGACTCCGTCATGTGCACGTCAACGTTATCTTATTAACATTTAGATAATGGATTTTTAATATCTGGGAAAAAAAATAACCCCAGCTTTGATAATTGAGCATATTTACAGTAGGCTACAAACTTTGTCAGTGACAGGGCAGAAACAACAACATTCAAAAACAAACTAATCGTTCAATAATCGTAATCCAGGTAAAATGTTGAATTAATCATGATTTTGATTTTAGGTGACATCGTCCAGTCCTAGACATCAGGCTTTAAAATAATAAAATAAACTGCAGCATAGTCTAAAAGAAATCAGACTGCATTCCTTTACGCTCTCTCTCAAACATTTTATTAAGCAGTTAGAGAGAGGAAGGGCAGAAGAGGGAGATGACACGCAGAGGAAATCATGAGTCAGATTTGATGTTGCGAGAATATAGTTGAACCCGTGAGTCATCACGACACCAATTCTCATTCCCTCTTTTAGCATTTGTTGGCAAACTGCGTCCCTTTGAAATGAAGAAACGCTGAAATGAAGCAACTCGGAGGCAAATGGATTCATTTTAAAGATGTAGAGGCAGCTGACAAATGGATGTCATCTCACAGAGGAGGAGGCATGAATGGAAGCAAACACAGCAGAATGAATTACAGGGACGAGTTTTGTTCCATCTACGTGTCTCTGGATCTGATAGATGACTTACAAACAGTGGGAGAGAGAGAGAGAGGCGGAGAGATGGAGTGTGATTCTAGGAGACGGAGCAAAGATGCTGAGAGAGAGAATTTTAAAAAACATGAGCAAAAAAAATAAATTGACCAATGAGCTTTGAATATAGAACTCAAATTCTTTCCCCATTCTTGTTCTGTCTTCTCCCACTTTCCTGCCATCACTTCCATCTTCCTGCCATCTTTTCTTAGTTTTACTTAACTGCCCCTTCTTTAGTTTTCCTTTTCATTTAAAAAACTTATTGTGGAGGAAATCTCACGAGGGGCCGTCTAACTCTGAATAAAATCAGACTACTTGAGTTTTAAAAGCCAAACTATGTTTGTGTGTTCGTTCTTGTGCTGAAGAGATGGTTTCACAAAAAGGTAAAATCCTGAGGACCCAGCGGTTCTTACTTTAGGACGGAGCCATTTTGAGATTTGGATTTAAAAGACGAGGCAAATGTTAGGTGAAGGTAAGGTTAAGCATTTAATGGAGATAAGTAGTTTGGATGAAATGGCTTCAGGTATGCAGGGAATCAAACCGTTACAGTGTGTGTTCCTTTGTCACTCTCAGCATCAAAGCATCATGCTTCAGTGTGTGACGGCTCCAGCTGCCGCCGCTTGCCGCAGGAGGTCGACCTCATTTGGAGAAGTGCCCACATTGCTTCCCGGTGACTTGTGAAAGGGGGTCCCATGTTTCGCTTTGAGCTCAATCAATTATGAAGGTAAACACAAGCAGCAGTTAATTTGCTAATGACCATCCTCAGTGGGTTTTATTAATCTTGTAATTGAGCAATAACACGGTAGACCGAGACAGAGCTACAATTACAGCAGCAAAGACCTTCAACCACACTTGTCAATAAGTTACATATCATACCACATGTAGCGATCATCGTCTGTCACTAAAAAGGCTGAGCCGTCCAAACTTACACAAATTAGTCCAATTTAATTTAATTCCCTGGCTGCCAAACGGCGTGTTTACTAGTGCTTAACAAATAGACTCCCCGACTGCTCAAAACACAAGCCTGTGCATCGTTCGAGGAAGCAGTGGTCATGGTTGTCTGATCTAATCATCTGTAGACGTCACTCCATCCAAACAAGCATCCGCTGATATTATTATATTAAAAATCCCTCCTCTGTGTGCCGTCGTTAATGCTGAGGCCCTTTTAAAGATGACGGCAGAACAAGCAGAGTTTGCTGCTAAGTAAGGGAGGAGTGCTGGAGGGATGGATTCAAGGGAAGACTAAGAGTCTATAATTGTGTGGTTTTCCTTTTAAAAGTTGATTTATGGGCTAATGGCATTCAGCAGGGAAAGTTTTTATGCTGATGATGGTGTATAGTTTCAGGTTTAAGTAAAGAAGTAAACAAGAGAAGTGCTGAGGCATGAATGTATTAGCATTTCGACCAGCAGACAGGCAGTTATGGAGCAAGTGCGCACACATACACACAGTATATTTATTTAATATAAGGATGCAAATTTACATCATATGTATATGTACATCCACTTGTGCATATTCTCTCTATTTACAACCCCAAAGAATCTCTGCCAGCTGCACAATGCAAAGTATATCAAAGTCATTGTTGTTTCCAGCAGGTGAGACATTTCTAAGTTTGCTTTGTCTTCAATGAGTGAGCTAGCTAGCCTCCTCACTAGCAATGCTGAACAACCGCTACAAAAATAAATGGCTCATCACAGGTTTACCTACAACTGAAGGGCAACGGACACTCTTCTGAGGACAACAATTTTCACATTTTGGATCGGGAGGACAGACTGTTTGAAAGAGGAGTGAAGGAAGCCCTCTAAACCAAAGCAGCAAAACCATCTCTCAACAGGGACGGAGGTCTGTCACCACTTATCCAATCTGTAGGCAATGCTGTCCTTTCCACGTGTTCCCAGGAGAAGGACAGCAAACACTCACATTTGACCTCATGCAACAATGCCAACAGCAGGCATTTACTGTAACGACCAAAACCGCAGTCATTATAACAACCAGCAGCACTAACAAACTAAGTGGTATCCATCACATCGATAACGACCCCACAGGGGACTCCCTGTCTGTCAGTTAGAACTGAAGAAGCCTTTTGGATGAGAGACGAAATGTCTGCAAGTATAATCAGCCAAACCGTTTGCCTTTGATTTAGTCCTCCTTGGATATGTGTAGGGAGCATGTTGCATTTGTAAGTTTAGAATTTATTTTTATTATTTAGAATCGTTTAAGTCTATTAAACCTGACTTAAGTTGGGTACGTCTTTTTTTCTCTCAAGATAAATTAAGCCTAATTATTGTGTTGTTTTCTTTTCTTAATTTGACATTACAAATACTCTATAATGCTATGAAGTTTAGGCTGACAGATAAGGGGATTAAGGACAGTCTGACAAACACAACCTTCCAGTGAGCCTCATCAAAAACAACTCATTACTTGAAAGCAAAGCCCTTGGGAGAAATCCATACAAGAGGACTTTATATTTCAAATCTGCATGTAGGCGATTGTGAAAAGACACAACACCTGGCTTAGAAAATAGCTTAGTTGCAGAATACATCCTACAGATTTCTGCTTGATATAGTTTCATATTTAAACCTAAGTCTTCACCAAAGTGGCTAAAAAAAGGAAAAGCAGAGTAACTAGATTACAATCACTTTGTGAAACTGTTACAAATGAAAAAAACAAGGAGTCTAAGAGGTCACATCCTGTTGGCAATGAATGATAGGAAATATCCTGTGGTCCAAAATCATAAGAAAAGGAATTAGAAAACAATAAGAGATACGGGCAGGACTACTGCAAATTCTTGGTATTAATTATTTCTTTGGTAGTGATGGTATAATGAAGGTGAAGGGGTGAGGCTATCCACACTGCATCACAGCATTGTTGCATCGCTGTTAGATTTAATTGTGGTGTCATTTAACAGTTTACTCTGCGGTAAAAACGGATATTAAAACCACACAGAAAATCATTAAGTCATTAAAACACCGCAATCAGCACTATCTCACGCTCATGATCCTGTCTCGAAGTACATGATGTACACAAAGCTCAACACAAAGTTCAGTTTGTAACTGCAGGAAGCTTTGGCAAAAAAAAGTTTCCTCAACCAAACCTCTCCCTCAATCAATAAAGGGTGAATAAATCCTTTTTTAAAAACCTGCATAATATGACGGAGAGCCACAACTGTGACTTGTTAGAATTATCAGCCTGTCTCGCTGCACTGCTGCAGCTCATTAGCTCCCCTCACATCTTCACTGCACCTCTCCAGCTGATTTTCTCTGGCTTGACAATGAAGCAGCAAAAACACAGTTTGCTTGTTCAAATTAAAAGGTGCATAACACATGCTTAGATACACACGGCTGTGCTGATCATATTATACGACTGGTTTATGTTAAGGCAGCAACTTTCAGGATTCATTTTTTGATTTCCCAGGGATCAGTGTGATGAAGAAAAATCATGTTTTATCCAGCCAACTGTCCAAAACTCATTTTTAATTTACAATAATACAAAACACAACCTGCAAACAATCGGGATTTTTGCTTGATAAGTTACTTAAACTTGAATTAATTTATTATCAAGATCATTTTTTATTTTTGTGTCAAATAATATGTTAAGTTAATTAACTCTGAATGAGGTATTGTTACAAGTATCTTAGGTTAAATATCTGAGGTACTTCTTTAATTTTTTGTTGAGTCAATACAATTGGACACTAGTCATAAATCTATATTTAATGGTAGGTAATATTAAGCACAATGCAATAGAAGTGGAAGAAAATGGTGGCAGTAGTGATGGGTGAGGCTTTAAAAGATAATAATGAACAACAACTATTGACACCTTTTCACTTGTTTGGCAGCGTATCACTCCAGTTTCCTTAAACATGCTCCAAATATAACTAAAAAAAGGTGAAACTTTCTGCACATTCAGATTAGAGAAGTGGTGATCATAGTCTGCTGCACGAAGCCTTGAGTTAAGCTGTTTTAATCTTATTGCTGTTGGTGTGTCGTGATCATATCAACTGGCCAGGTAGCACGGTCATGAATATTCACAGCAGTAATGAAGCGCTGGCTTTGTCGACTGAACAGGTGGGAGAGGACAGGTGCAGAGAGTCTGTGACCACATTAAAAGCTTGGTTTTTAGTGTTTCACCACGCAGATGGATATAAAAACATATTCTTTAAAGCCATGATGGATGCAGCTTTAAAACTGTCTACATCCTGTGACAATGATATTCACATTCATTAGTTGAGACCAAACTGCAGAATTATATAGCGCTGCATCCACCAGGCCAAATTACATTGAAAATGAGTGCATCAGCTAATGGGCCAGTGCACATTTACATCCTCTCTCTTTCACTCTTATTTCTACACAATCATTTCATTGCACACCTTTCAAAATGCCTCTTCTTAGCTCCTCGACCTCTTGCAGCGTGCACCCCTCTCTAACTTCACCTCTTTCAGTGTTCAGGTGGAATTATAGTTGTGTACCTACCCCAAAGCTAAAAAATGGAACCGCATGTCAGGGCTTCTGAGCAACCCATTCTCACTCCCAGTGAGTCAAATACGGCAGCTTGGTCAGGGGCCGGACGCTTCAAAATATTCTGCTGTAATCAGGCTTAAAACGAAATCTACTTATTGGAAATGAACAGTCGACTCCTTAGAGTGTCTTCAGACATTTTTAGGTGACCAAAATTTACTTTTGTCAAATAAAAACACACAGTGAAAGGGTCAGAGTTCGATGAAAACACAGACAGCACCCAAAAATAAGTTCACGGCAAGTTAAATGCACCGCCTACGGCAGCCCTAAGCGGCCATCGATTCAAACATCTTGCACTCCGTTTTTCTGTGATAACGGGATAATTTTATTGAAATCTCAAGATAACAAAACAGTTTAATACAGTGGTTTAATGGTAATTTCACAATGAGTTTTAGTGTGAGCTTTTTGGTTGTGGGTTCAATCCTCACGGATGACCAACTTTTGTTTCTTTTTCATAATCCTCTTTAACAAAGTTCTTATAAAGAGACTGGCGATTGTTCCACATCATGCGGTTCTCATTCGGGGGAATCCATTTAACGTTACACATTTCCTGATAGGGCTGCAACGATTCGTCGACGTTGTCGACAAAAATCGATGATAGAAATAGTTGTCACCAGACATGTTTTTTCCGACCGAGGCATGTCTCTTCATTACAACCTCTGCCGAAAGTCGCACATGCCCATTACCTTCTCTGCTGAGCAGTAACATAACATACAGAAATGGCGGTGTCCAATGCAGCAGCTGCGCGCACCAAAACTTCTAAAGTTTGGGAGCATTTTAGCCTGGATACGGCGAATAAAAAGATTACCTGCATGGTTTGCAAAGCAGTCCTTTCGTATGACGGCAGCACCTCGGTGGCACGTCGGACAGTTGAATGAAACGGAGTTTGACTCGCCTCGGTAAGATTTAAATAACATGGA
>JAPMOB010218664.1:0-13993 GCA_029875015.1 Lepomis gibbosus | reverse complement strand
CAGTTTATACATAAACTATATATGTGTGTAATCGTAATTTCCCCCTCTTTTATTCCCTACCAAAAAAAGAGACCCCCCGCCGCTTGTTTCAGTGTGATCAACACCGGATCATTTACCGTTATGTCATTTCTTGCAGGCTTTGACACTTTGACATTGGTACACAGGAAAGTAACATGGGTGATTGGTTGGTGAAATAATGCGAAACACCGGACAACAGTAGCAACTGCTCGGCGTTAGCCGGCGAGCTAATGCTATCTAACTTGAGCCAACTGAAGCACAAAATCAAAACACTTTTTGTTTTTTATCCTTATGTGGAGTTGATGTTGGAGTCTGTGTTGTGCTGGGAGCAGGTCCCAGACGCCATGTCGTAAGTTGCAGTGTAGTCGCTGCTGAGTGCAAAGTAGACACAGCGAGAGGCTCGGGAGCGCGCATACAGGTGTCAGTCACTGGATTTCGTGGAAACTCCGACCCCGGAGCCTTCGAATAGGAATACCTGCCTTCAGAGTTAATAGCCAAACAAGGTGGATTATTTTAATGTCAGATTACAACCCCTTCACACACAGGCAATAAAAAAGGATTCATTTTAGTAGAAAAACTACATACAGCCCCTTTAAAGAGACACAAAAAGGTTTTGCTTAGCCAGGTACTGTAGATGACATTTTGCAGCAGATATTCCAGAAAGGAGGGTAAGCTTGATTTCAGTTAACCTTTCACGTTACAGTTATTCCATAAAGCCAAATTAGGCATGATATAATCAGACCTCCCTCCACTTTTGAACAATTGAATGCTTAATATCTGCCATTTTTAACCTCTCTGCTCTTTAAAATGTTAAATATCTTATTAAGCTTGTTTGGCATTTAAGTGACAATCAGTGGTGAAAATGCAAATTTTACAACGTGGCAACAGACTTTTTTTTCTATCTTACATTCTAATTTTAAGGAAATACATAAATAAGGGAACAAAAAATGTGTTTGTTTTTAAACACACACACTAAAGTGCTTTGATCCAAATGAAAGCTGACATGAAAAGGGATGTGGTTAAATACCCTACGGATTGGTCATCTTCCCCTAACCTCTCCTTGTTTGGCCAGCACTAAAGCTATTTACAATGTGCTGAAGCAAAAAATCAGCAGATAAAAATATATTTTCTGGTGTATTTAAAAGCATACACTGACTTCTGCTTTGAAAATTCTTTACATTCATTCAAGCCTGAGTTTTATATTTAAGCAGGGAAATCTTTACCTTGTTCACACTGTGTCTTATGCTATACAGATTGTAAAGCAGATTGTAAAGTTTGTGATATTGGTCTATATAAAAACTTGACTTGTTGATGGCAGATCAGAATCAGAATCAGAAACAACTTTATTGCCAAGTAGTTTTTACACATACAAGGAAGTTGTTTTGGTGATTGGGTGCATGGCAACAGCGCAACATAAACATATATATAAATATGAAATATTGTGACAATTTAACAAATGATATCCATGATTCTGATTTACACACATTGCATTATGACATAAAGGTGTGTCAGGGCAGAACTTTTTCAGTGTTTCGTTCTGCTCATTTGATAACACAGGTTGCACCCTGGTCCATGACCAAGGGTCAGGATCACATTAACCTGACATCACAGCAGTTTAGTTTCAGTGCAACAGTAGCTGTAGTCCAGTTATCACAGACTGTAAATAAACCCAGAATCTGCAGAAAGGGCTTTTTTTATGAGCCAAGATTACATCACAAGATGTTTATAGTGTATGTCTATGCAGTAATCCAGGATTGCCTTAAATTTGGATTTAAGTCTGGTTAATTTGCTACTCCTACTTTCTGTACCAGGACACCATTGAACTCAAAGTTATAGTTTGAAACATAGTTTTCTTCTGACAATAAACTACACCAAGGGCCAGATTTACTAACACCAAGAATAAAGAGTACTAAATTGCCTGTGCATTCTAAAATATTGCACGTGTAATTATAGTACCTGTTATGGGTGATTAACTAAGAATTTTTGCGTAAATGACAACAGGTGCAAACACAATGGAGGCAGTATTTAAGAGGTTTTTGCGTGTTTAATGGTTCTCGCCATAGAGAGTCGGGAGGGAAAGCAGCCACTGCGTAAAAACCTTGGCAACAGTGTTGCCAAAGCCTCAAGGAAAATACAAAAGAACAATTCAATTGATACAGTTAAATAAATAAAATAAAATAATTTTATTTCTAAATATTGGATATAGAATAATATATCTAATATTTTTAATTTCTCTACATCTTCTTTCATTACGGCTGTGTCTCCTTCTTGCAACGGTAACAGCAGCCATCTCTGCGCAACACTGCAGTTTGCACCTTCCTTTCAAATGTATTAAATACAGATGCTGTTGCACTCACATGAAATTGCTTTTAGGCTTGTTTAATCACATTGCGTGCAGTAAATAAATGTATTTGCATGTTACCCTCCCATTACTTTTCACAATAAATTTGAAACGCCCCAAATTACATATTCATTAACGCAAAAGTAGTAAATGAACAACAGGTGCTATCTTACTCTTTTGAAAGACGTCATTCTCCGTGCACGCCGTTAGTAGATCCGCTTACATGTTAATTTGCTGGTGATATCAAG
The DNA here is from genome assembly GCA_029875015.1 of Lepomis gibbosus. NCBI lineage: Eukaryota > Metazoa > Chordata > Actinopteri > Centrarchiformes > Centrarchidae > Lepomis > Lepomis gibbosus. The sequence goes on along the minus strand of JAPMOB010218664.1, from coordinate 11,386 downwards.
TTTGCACACGGTTTTACCCACGCAAACCTTTAGTAAATTTGGCCCCAAGAGCCATAATTCCTTTCAGTAACCCTACAGCCATTAATGTGCATGCCCTAGTCTTGTTATTGTTGTATATTGCATTCCAATGATTTGTTTTTTTATTTGTTTGTTTGTTTTTTTGTTTGTTTTTTTTTCTCACCAACCCACACTGCACTGCTGCCCCCATGATGCACCTCCGCTTGCTGGTTTATGTTAATGCGCTTGAACCCCATTGGCCCATTGCCATCATGTGCTCGCTGCCTGCTAATTAAGACTCAGTCGGCTGTCAAATCACTGAAGCGACCTCTCGACGCAACTTTTGACCTGGTACTATGACCTTTCACCTTTTAGCTTGGCATGTAGCTGTGGTGTAGTAGATATACTTTTGTAGTTTTAAAATAAAGCAGATATTGAATGATTTGAACTGAGGAATCACTGAGTGGCGATGAACTGATCGTAGCCATTACTTTTATAGCGTAAAACATTTTTGATAAAATGCCCATTGAATTGTGGACATCAGGGTCCAAAAAAGAAAAAGACTAAAATAGGCTTCACATGTTTAATTGTCAGTTCATCACCTTAAGTGAATCCCAAAAGAAATTAATTGGTGGCATGAAATTGGAATATTTAAGTTTTTAATAAGGTATAGTAGTCTTTGCATGATTTTGTCTCTTCCCATGTTGCATGTCTAACTGAAGAGGTGTCCTTACAGTCTTAACATGGCTTATAATGTACTATTATCATGGAGCTGGCAGTGCAGCTTTCCTTAACTACATCATTTCTGTTGATGGTCCAACAATCAGTACAATAACTTGTTTAAATTATTCAGTCATTATAGTTCTCCTTACAGAAGGATCTAGTTATGCCTTAGCCTGCAAAATAATAATTGTATGTACTGTGTTATTCAAAATCATCATAAGAAAAATCACAAGGTTCATGACATTGTGCTGAGCACTGTTTTTTGTTGTCACTAGAAAGATAGATGTCAGCTAGCACCACTGTCCTGTCTTGCTCTGACAGAGGTAGTGTAGTCCACTGCTTGCTTGCCAGTGTTTGTAATAGCTGTTTGGGAGGGCAACTTTATCTTCTAATGAAAGTCTTTCTTCTCTCTGTCTGAATGTCACTGCTACCATCCTTTGATTTCCCTCACTCCCATCCCTTTATTTTGGTGTCATCCCCTCATCAGGGGCTCCCTCCCGTCTTGCCTCCTTTACCAAAGAGACCTGCACTTGAAAAAGCCAACGGTGCCACCACTATGTTCAATGCTGGCGTATTCCAGTACCAACAGGCCCTGGCCAACATGCAGTTTCAGCAGCAGGCTGCCTTCATACCATCAGGTAAGGCCTGAGCCTTCTTTAATCCATTTTGTGTTGTGGCAGTTTAACCATTGCTATTGGCTGTTAAATCACATGTAGTTTCACACAGAACTCCCTGACTTGGTAAATGACATGGTAAATGGTAATTGAACTGTGCTTCTACAGCACCTTTCTACTCTTCCAACTACTTAAAGTGCTTTAGCAGTAATGGCTGAATGACTGTGTGATTTCATTGTTGGTGAAAAGTTGGAACTTGCATGGACTTAATCGACATGAATGTACAGCCTGGGTGACGGTTTAGTGTTAGGAGTCAGGGTTGTTTTTTTAAGACATTGCTGTTTTCTGCAAATATAGTTATTTAGTATGTCAACTCAGCACATTCACATTGTGAGTAAACGTTAATAAAATGTTATTTATATAGCACCTTTTTTAAAGCATGTCACAAACATTATTATTATTATTAGTAGTAGTAGTAGTAAGATATTAATGGCTTAACACCTGAAAGCATTTGCATCTCTTACTACATATTAATTCTTGTATCAATCCTTGTATCAACAGCACTGTCCTTTACTGCCTCGTCTTTGATTGATCATCTATTTTGGCTTTTTTAGGAGAATATTATGATTTCACATAATCAACTGTAAATTGAAAACCTATCCCCAAAACATTGCAGAATAGGTCACGTGACTTTTTTCAGCACTAACGAGTGTCTGCTGAGATTCAGCACTCTGCTAGCTGCATCCAGCCCCAACAAGCTACATCCATCAGATAGTCAAGGCAGCCTGACAGGCAAAACAAAGGGTATTCAGAATCTTACATGAAGCTTATTATTGTGACCAGCCATACTTCTTTTCTCCCTCATCTGGATTTTGTCAGCTAGACAGCAAAATGTCAGATTTTATGGAGTAAATCAAACTCAAACTGCAAAATTGGTTGGGGGCAAAACAGGGATTTTGGGGAACATGTTTCCCCTCCATGCCCAGCAGAAATTACAACATTTATGTATAATTGTGCATGCAGTACACACACAGGTACACACAGCTTATTTGAACCACTCTTCTCTGGCCACTGCATAGTCATCATCACACTGTGTCCTATATTCTCATCTGACAGCCTAAGAATAGCCTGCTATCAATTCCCTTCTGTGAGAGATTCAGATACTCAGATCCGCGTATGTCCCACGCTATTGGGCTGTCAGGTCACTGCAACACACTTAGAGGAATCTGAAAGCAGGTCATCTGAAACTACCACAGTGCTAACAGCTGTTACTTTGCTGACAGGAAAATGGGACCACTGGTAGTGTTGAATCTGCCCTTCTATTTAATGGAACAGTGTGAGCTGAACAATAACTGGGGCTGGACAGGCAGGAATATGAAGTTCCCCACAACTAAGCTCATATATTCATATATATATATATACATATACATACATACGTGTGTGGCTGCAGCAACTGTGATGTGGTGTGCAAAGATCATTTTGTGTAATTATCAATATATTGGCATATAATCAGATATATAGTCATACTGAAGCCAACAACAGGTTAACATATTCAGTTTGTTCATACCCAGGCTGAATCTATTATGTCTGACTTTATAACACTTGTAATGTGTTTTTCTCGATTTCTTCCTCTCCCTATTCACTCCACTCCCTGCTGCAATGCATGATGGGCAGGCTCGATATTGTGCATGACACCTGCAACAAGTGTTGGTAGGTGCCAGCTTTCCTTACCGATTATCTTTTGAGCCCATGTTAGTCACTCACGTGTCATTCAACTCATCACATAAAGTCAGACGTTCTCCATTTGGGGAATTTCGACTTTGACATTAACCCAAAACAGCATATATAATCTCTTTGCAGTACAGTCAACAGTGTGGCTTATAAAACTTGAACAGCAATTTTTAATTCTGAATTTAATTGTGTAATGTCAATTGGAAATGTTTAATTATATTCTGCAATATATTGTTGTCGTATGGAATGAACCCTGTTGTGCTCTGCTACAGGTCTATCTGTCACCTAATGCTTGTTGCAGTTCAAAATCCTCCCTGATCCTTGCTTCATTATACTTCCATCCCAAGCTCTCTAACCTCTAGAGCACCTCATTATGCTGTCTGGCTATACATGCCATATAAACATGAGGATTTATTATTGATAGTGAAAGTAGTGGTGGATGTAGAAGTTTTTGTTGTAAATTTAAGCTCTTGCCTTTTTTAGGGAGGTAAAACTAAATATAATGAGCTAGTATTAATGTGAGAATTTAATAATAAGAAAGACTGTAAAAGATACTGTCATCTGAATTTATATTTTCATCTTCAAATTTACCTATTAGCTATCTTGCAATCTAAAGTTTCTTTTTCTTCCTCCATGTTATGCCTGTTGCTCTTTACTCAAATTGGCTAACTGTTAAAGAACAGCAAAGATAACAGGAAAAAGAATTGATTTTCAGCAATTTAAAACTATTAACAGATTTTTCTCATGTTTATTAGCATTGTGGGCAGACGTAAAAATGAAGTGAACATAAAAAGCTTTAAATCTGCTCTGGTTCAACTGCCTGTGTGATCTTTCCCTCCAAGTACCCATGATGCACGGTGCTACTCCAGCCACTGTGTCTGCAGCCACCACATCTGCCACAAGTGTTCCCTTTGCAACTGCAACAGCAAATCAGGTTTGCTCCTCTCCTGTCTCCTTTCTCTCTCTCTCGCTCGCTCTCTGCTTTGACTTTTCAGTATCTGTTAGTTTATTTAATTTTTAATCTTATGATTCTCATGTGCTTCTTAATGAAAAATGCATGAATGGAGCACAAGGCTCATCTCTGATCTTTGCTAGCTTTTGAGAGCATCTGACATTGTGATAATTTAGATAGATAGAATGCTTATATTTATTATCAGTGTAGAGTGAACTGCTCTTTGTCCTTATTTCAACTGATGTCTCTTCCCTTCTTCTTTGTCCCTCTGTTGTCTTTGCCTTTCTCCCTCTTCCTCTATTTCTCTTCTTCCCCCTCTCAATCAGATTCCAATAATATCTGCAGACCATCTGACTAGTCACAAGTATGTGACCCAGATGTAAGAGTCTCAATCAGAACAGTATGTACCGCTCCACTTTCTAATATCTCTCACACTTCATTTGAACCAGAGCTGACTTTTCATCCAAACAGCTGGAAACTGTTATGTGAAGGATTTAGCATAACTGCTTTTTTGCAGCTTATGAAGTTGTTTGTTCAGACAATTACCATCATTATTTTTTGCAAAATCTCACACACTTTATTCTATTAATTTAGAACATAAAGAAATAGCTTGACATTTTGGAATATATTGGCTTATTTGCGGTCTTGCCGAGAGTTAGATTAAAAGATTCATAGAGAGTGCTGTGAATCTTTTAATCTAATTCTCGTCAAGACAGGCAGCAGCCGATTAACTTAATTTAGCTAGATATGGAAAAATGATAACTTGTGGTTTTACAGTTGCACAATAAGAAATGTCTAAACTAAGCTTTGTCGCAGCTTGTCCTATCCTTCACATCTGATTTGCTGTGTTTTCCACACCTCTTTCCAGAAGGAACTCGAGCGCGCTGGTGTCAAGTCCAAGATTAGAGGTCACCCTTCATGCCTGTAACATCAAGAGCAAAAACGGAGAACCAAAATCTCTATTGGTTTGGAATAAATCTGCATGTTAACATAGGAGGCACAGTTTGTTAGGATTGTTTTCATGTGTACTTCATGCACACTATTACACAACAACAGAAAAGAACATCATTTGCATTAAAAAGACTTGCCTTTCGCTCTGCAGAGGCAATTTACCTTTATTCACCGGACACACTTTGAATGTTAACATGAGGTAAATGTGTGGAGCAGTCATCAAAAAAAATCGACTGGATCGGTACGTCCATTGACCAAGAATCATGACTTGTGTTTGTTTATTGGTTGTTGGTCTTTAACTTAAATGTGTTCATTTGTTTACACAGAGGTGCACCTTGTATATCGGTTGTGGTCAAAGAAACGGAAAATCTGACTGAATCACATATGCATGCACAATGATTTTTGTTTCTGATTTTATTTTGTCCAACCAGTGAAAAGGGAAACTGAGTGCACTCAGCAGCAAAATAGCAACTGAATGTCTGTGAGGTGTCTTTCAAACCTTTGTAGCCTACCTTTCTATCTCTTAAGCACATGTCTTTAACCTTACAGGCATCCATGTAAAGTGCCATACATCTCAAAACACATGAATGGCATTTAAGCAGTGTTACAAAGCGTTAAACTCAACGCTTCCCTTTAATACGTCTATTTTCTCTCTTGGACAGCATGTAGTGTCCATTGTTGTGACCTGTCATTTACGTGTGATCCCCATTAGCCCCACCGCTGATGAGATTCTCCAGATTGTCCGCTTTACATGTTTTTATTGTATCTTTTTTTAGACTTTGTTGTTGTCCGTTGTTTAGACAGGAAATGACTAGATCTGTGCTGACACGGGTCTGTCCATGATCATCGAGTCTATTGCCTGCAATAGTCAAATGGGTAGTATGTGGGGTCTTGGCCTGCGTGAGAGACTAAAGACTCTCCTAATTATGAAGATGTTGTGATGAATAGCTTTGAAACAACAGGGCGATCAGTTGGTATCCAAACTGCTGTGAGACAGAAGTCCATATCTGGTGATGGATATGTGATTTGTATGACGTGATTTGTTTTTCATTTGTATGCTTTTGCATATTTTAAGGCAGATTGTCAAATTAGATTCAGTGTAGTGTGTGTGTATATATAGTCTGACATATTTAAGAATATTTGTTTAATACGTCTACCTGATAACTGTTTTCAGATAGTCAGCCAAAGTCTTTTTGTGTCATTGTTATTAGATATTGTGGGTAGACTAATGGGACAATTTTTTTTTTTATGTGTGGGCATCATTAGTGAGCCCACGGAAAGACTGGGTGTAAAGAGTAGATCTCTAGAACTCTTTGTTTTTGTTGTGTTCTGGGTGTTCTTCAGGCATATTTAATTGGTGGATAGTACAGGGAAAGTGGCAAGAATTTAAACGATTGTATTACTCATCCAAAGCCTTAGAATGTACCATCGGGTCAGCACAATGCAACATGCCATTCTGAACCATCCAGTTGCCTAATCCACGCCATATTAACACACACAGAGCACTATGTAATTGTCACTTTTTTTGTCTATGTTTTCTTAACTTTCCTGTAGGTTTTCTTTAGATGAGGAGTGTTTTCCTTTATTTTGTTTGGATGATATTTTGATATTTAGTTCAGATTTTTTGTTTGGCGTATTATATTTATCTTTCTTATAATGAATATAAGGTAAACGTGTGTGTTTGTGTGTTCCTCATGCACAGTCTCCTGAAATTCCATGTAATGTTAATTTTAATATGATTATGATTGTAAACTCAATATTTTCTACGTTATGCATATTGTTGAACTGTATGCATATTGTTCATTTCTCTAGTCTTTTTTGTGTTCTTTGAACAAAGATGTTTTATATGAGTATCTAACAGTGATGAAATAATAGAACAGAGAGGCTAAGTTGTCACTGTGGCAACCCTCGCCGATAACCAAGTAATATTTTAATGATTGTAAGGTTTGTAACTAGTCATATAAGAAAAAAAGTCTAGTTCTTAGATGTTTAGAGTAAAGATGTTATTTTCTACTGTATCCATTTCAAATAGTAACTATTGTTTTAATATTTTTACTCTCCCTGGAAATTGGGCCATGTTGGAAAACAAGCTGCATATTTGATCACTTTTTTGGGGGCGTTGCTGGCGGGGTCAGGTGAACGCGGTGAGTAGGGAACTGAGTCTGCACACTCATCCCTTACTTAGCCAACTGCAAACAACAAGGGTGGGGTGGGGAATCCAAAGGTGATAAAGGTTGACTTTTTTGCACTTCTGTACATAGTCAAAAAAGAGAGAATCATGTATATTGAGATCTTATTTTGAATAAAAAAATAATGTCTATAATGACAAGGAATTTTGCTAGGATAACAAAAAAAATCTTATGAAAGGCTGAACAAAATTGCTTGCATCAAAAGGGCACTGAGTTCTCACTCTCCGACCCCTTTCAGAAAAGGCCAAGTGTTGCTCTTCTTTTTTGTCAGCAGCTTGTAGTTTGCCAGGTAACCTTCCGGAGGAGGCATCCACTAGCCTCCAGCGTAAGGGCCTGACTGGGTTTGTCTGGTCCCCTAACCTGCCTGTACTGACAGGTCTGTGTGTCATGGCCACGCCCTCCCAGGCCCACCAATCACAACACGTCCTGTCTCTTTACTCAGAGAAGAATGCATGTTAAAGGAAATACATATAACGTTTAAAAAAATCACGACAGTAATATTGAATAAGAAAACATGTTACACAGAGAGATGTATTTACAGTATACAATATTCTATCAATGTAATGGAATAAAATATATATAAAAATACAAAAATAGAATAGTGGTTTATTTAAAAAAGATTCCTGAGAATATACTCACTCAAGTTTTACCACTTGGAGAGTTAAAACACATGCAACACAAACACCATAGCTATAAGTATGTTCTTTATGTTTATGTAAGCTGTGCTTCTAGTAGATGAAACTGACCAAACAGGAATGTAGTTTAATATCAGGCAGAATGAAAGAATAATTTCAGATTGAAACACTTTCTTGTGGTTTGGTCAATAAGTCATTAGTTTGAAATTTTGTCCTGATCATCTTTGTCATCTCTCATCTCCTACAAGCACGCATGCTTACGTTTATGATATAATGTAAACTGAAGGTTTTTTTTCGTTTGTTGTTTGTTTTCTCTGCTTGTAGTGCTAATATGATGTATTCTGTCTTCTGCTGCAGTTTGTTTCTGCTTGTTTTACTGCTCCAGGCCCCCTGAAAGGATGTGTCCTGTTTACATGCCGGCCACCTCCCCTGAAAAGCACCTGTAGAGAAAACCTCGATTGTCACAGTTTAAAGCCATAAAATATAATCTCATCAGAATGAAATGTGTGAGAAGAAACCAGAAATCAAATAGAGGTGGGAAATTGTACCTTCTGAGGCTGGTAGAAATGTATTGGTGTGGTTTTAATTAACTACAACATCATGTAATAATACAAGTCATGAATGTAGCTAATATAACCTGTGATGTGTTGTGCCAACTTTGATGGATGTGTCTGGTAAAGAGAAAAAAGTTCTTGACACATCTTTTCCCGGGGCCTGCATTGCTATATTTGATTATTGCTGTTATGAATAAAAAAAAATAAAAATGTACAAATGAACTGAAGTAAAGAAGAATTTGCTTAAGATGCATTATTTCATATACAGGGTGTTGTAGCTAACAGCTGTTGTGTCTAATTAAAAATATAGCTCAACAGTTAAGAAAATACACACATTTGCTTGCTTGCATAGAGAAAAAAGTCAAGAGTCAATGGGATTTAAAGTGCAAAATTCCCAGTAACATGGTCCCAATACAGTTTATAATGTAAAATACAGAAGGCACAAAATGAAAAAACACATGGTAGAGTAAAAACACATGATAAAATACTTAGGATAAAAACAACAAGGTAATGACAAGGCTCTGAAAACTCAAAATTGCAAGGCAACTTACTGTACTAGATTTTTGAGTTTTGAGACCAACTGAAATTCTTAAGTTTTGAATCATCAATACTTCTGCCAACTAATTATATTTTGTTTAGATCTTTCATTTTTACACAAACTTAAAATTTTGAGTTCCACATTCTACATATACCCATCAAAAAAAGTCAAGCCAACTAAATATCTTTTGTTCAGATCATTTTTCTTTCATATGTATAAAAAAAATCAGAATTTCAAGGCAACTTACTGCACTAGATTTTTGAGTTTTGAGGTCAACTCAAACTCCTAAGTTTAAAAAAAAATCAATTTCCACAAAGAAATCCACTTCAATGTCCATGTTTATTTTCAACAAACATTAAGTAAACTCATGACAGTATGACATGATGGGTGGGGCACACTTAACTACATTTATGGGAAACACTGTAGCCTGGCCATATTAAAATAAATGACACTAGTTAGCCATATTTATTTTGATGTAATACATAAATGAATAGTGGTTCAAAATTGTCTGATCCCTGACAATAGGCTGTTTTGCCGTTGACACACCAAATGCACTTCTGAACCATGGACTTGGCAATAATAAACATGTGACTACTGCAAAGCCAGACCTTCAGTACTATAGTATGCAAACAAAATACTCACCTTTTTGACTTCAGGTTCTCTTGAAGAAAACAGAAGAGCTGTCCAGGCATGCCCTCACTGACATGTGGATTAAAACCCCTGCAGGACTGCTTAGGAAATCCAATTCTTAGCATGAAGCATGCACAGGGTACTTGACCTGGCCTCAAGCTAAGTTGGCTCAGCTCCAACTACAATTTCAATTATGCCACCATAAATTATATGCATTGGTACTATATACATATACATATATACTTTATAGAAGAAATGTAATATAGTTAGTTGAAGAAACTACTTTAACAAAGTTTACAATGCCATTAAGTAGTTTCTGTTCAGTTTAATCAAAAATCTAATTAAGATGACCAATTTAAAGTTCTCATTTTTACAGTGTAAAAGGAGAAAACTCTTTAGAAAATAAACTATTTAAAAATTTTTAAAAATATATAAAATAAACTTAGCCCTAACTAAACTAAAGTCTTATCAGGGGGAAGAAACCAGCTTTTTTTAAAAGAAAGTTCTGAAAAAGGCTGATGTTGGCTGCTTCCCAAACCTAAACAGGGACCTGATTCCAGCAGAGATGCCTGATAGCGGAAGGCTCTGGCTCCCATTCTATTTTTAGAGACCCTACGTAACACTGCAAATATGTGAGAAAGCAAATATGTGTCTTGAGGAGAAGACTGATACCACTCTCATAACTTTCAGATGCTGCAGACAGCAGCCAGCAAACAGGAGCTGGCTAGCTTAGCTTAGTACAAAGCCTGGAAACAGGGAAATGGCTAACTTAGCCCAAACCAAATCCTCCTACACCTCTAAAGCAGTGATTCTCAAACTTTTTCTTGTCAAGGACCCCTAACCCCTTCATGCATAGTGGTCACTACAGTGGACAGCTATTCAAAAGCCATTTACTTGAATGGGCAGAGGTTCTGATAGTCTTGTTGCATATCAGTCACTACAGTGGACACTAGTGTGTAATGTCATACACTGCCACCCTCTGGTAAGCCGTTGTAAGTGCAAATTCGTCAAAACCAAGATGGCCGACGGATCGGAAACGCTGTGCAGCTCAGGTAAATCTTGCCATTCCTCCAATTATAGGAGAACCCTGCAGGTAAATCCACTAAATCCACTAAATTTAGTCCATTAATTGGACATTATGCATCGCTGGCTATATTTCAATAAAAACATGAAAAAAGTCCTGACAGAGGCTATCATAATTCTTTCATGAAAGGGCTAAACTGACACAAATTAGACCACAGACCCATTTGATAGGATTTTGTTCCAGTTTTTTTCATCTGATAGGATTTTTTTCTTTTGTATGTTTATTACAGAATTTTTATAAAAACCAATGACCAGAATAGTCATATGTTTTTTATTTTGTTACTTATGGATGAAATAATATATAATATAATAAAAAATAATATAATGAAAATATATGATTCCCCTTTTGATGGCGAACGACTGGAGCCCCTTCAAGAACCCCTGGGTTTCCCACTTTGAGAACCACTGCTCTAAAGCTCACTAATTATTATGAAACATCTTGTTTGTTTAATCTGTGCAAGAAAGCGAGTACAACTATTTCCCCAAACTATTTCAGACTATTTCTACCAGCAAAGCCTACATTCCATTGATTACTAATCTAAACCATACCTAATCCAGGGTATATACGGGAATCTTGAAATAAAATTCAATACCTTTTTAAGACCTTTTCAAGACTTTTTCAACATATTTTAAGACTGCTGCGCCACTTTGAGCTAACCGATTAAATCAGCCACACACCTTTAAAAGGGACATTTGAGTTTTTAGGATATTAAATATATTTATAACATATTTATTGCCTATATGTCATCAGGTTGTAACACCACCTAAAAATTGAGGCATTCACCAACT
>JAPMOB010218659.1:0-57512 GCA_029875015.1 Lepomis gibbosus | reverse complement strand
GCTGGATACAGCCCGGCAGTGTGATTTTCAGGTGGCACAGAAGAAGAAACAGCTGCTAAATGGGAATGTTTTCTTCTGCCGTGTGTGTTTCTCATCCGCCTAACAAGCTCAATTCTGCAGCTTTAAAGAGAAGTGAGGAGGGAAATGATTGACCTCAAAAGATACTTCTCTCTCCCAATTTGACTATTAATAGGAGCAGGCAGTATGTGTACCAGCACTCCACAAAACGCCACTTCATTCTTTAACAAGGGGTTTGGTGGCCGACTGAATGTAAGCAAACTGACTGTTTTCATTTTCATATACATGCATCATTCCCTTAGATGAAACAAAAATACAAGGCCACATACTAAAACAACAAAAATGGTACATTTCATTGTCCACTGTAAGCGTTGACATAACAATATATATTCTGTAAGAGCATGGAGCTGTCTGCCTATACCAAGGTATTTATCCCTCTAAAGGGGCACTCCAACAATTTTACACATCAAGCTCAATTTACTAGTTGGGGCAAGTACTACTCAGCCTGTCCTCTGGGGCACGGGAGGAGCTTTGTCCAGTCAGAGACAACGACTATATCATACAAGAATACAATGTTGCGCTGTAACACTTTCCTGAGTATTGCATTACAGCACTGTGATTACTTTGTTTAAAATTCAGTAAATACACTGCAGTAGCCTCTGTAGCCAAAAGAGCAGGAATATGCGTCCAGGTCCAAAATTTACATTTTGTTTTAAGCCCCTAGAAAGCCTAAATTAAGGAATGACCTGGTTTTGTTCAGAGCTGAAGGGTGTGTGAACCCTCGAACTGCTTCACTGTGAGAACGGAACTTAAAGTGCTGTGTGCAGTGACCGGGGTTAAGCTAGCTGTTGGTCAGTAATAGTCAGTAAATATTAGCGCTGTCACTGTGAATTCAGTACGAATTCAAAAAAGACAGCGTGTTGTCCTCTTGTACTGCATTCATAAAAGGCACTTTCACTCTGACCCCATTGCAGCCCCGCTGCTCTTATAGTAAACTAGGCTACTGTTGTCCTCTTCATTAACACAAAACGGAGAAAACTAGTGAGCCTTGCTGAACCAATAAACATGACACTGAAACATCTGAGAAGTTATACAGCGTTTTGAATTCAACACTACAGATGGAATAAATTGTGGGTAAGTGTGTTTGTTGATTCTGTAAAGTGCAAATGCCTCAAATCAACGCTAGCTTGTCACCAAAGTAAGGCAGCAGAGGCAGCTCAAATAAATTTAACATAAATCATACAACATACAGCTAATATTAGGCTACTTTGGTTGTGTTCAAATGAATTCACACAAATAATTTGTTAGTTGTATTTTTTTTCTCTGTATGCACTAAATACAGAAGAAAGACTAAGAAGGAGCTGAGGAAAGGAAAGGAAAGTCATTATTTACTTTTGTTGTTGAGTAATAAATAAATCGTTATAATTACTTTTTCACTAAGTAGGAAGCAAAGATTCTACATTCCATGTAACTTCCCTGACACTTTTTAAAACAAAAAGTGTATGTTACAAGATGCAGGTGTGGAGAAAAAAAATGCTATGGGAAATATAGGATCTAGTGGATTTGGAGCTTGACCCATGCAGGGGTCCTGAGTATCCTGGCGATCGATCATCGATCATTCTATTATTAAAATATGTGTCTTGTGAGTTCAGCAACATTGTGGAAACAGGAGTATCTCTTTTATACCTCTGCATGTATTAAGCCATTGCTGGCAGTGTTGCAAAGAAAAGAGTAGAACTGCTTTATAGTAGACTTCTGAATCAATATGATGGTGTGCCTTGATTTGCACTTAATTCTCTGGACTAGCCAAAAACAGACATTGCAATCTTTGTATCATTATCCTTATACGTATCTCCCACCCCCATAACCTATTAGTGTCACAAGGACCTATACTTAAAGGCAGATCATTCACAAATTACTGCATCAGAAATCCCATCTTACCAGTGATCAATGATCTAAATGGCTTTTAAAGTTTTCTGATGTGGAGGTGGAACGGACAGCCCTAACACTGTAATTGTAGTATCAGTGGCACAGGAGGGGCTTTGCTCAAGCTCTGACCTACATCACAGTAAGTGGAAACTGATACGCCTCTCAGGATTAAGAATTCAGCCCAACCCCTCACCCTTACAACACAACCCTGTTATGCGGATTAACCCAGGGCTATCTTTGGAATTCTTTAAACAGACCTAAATACTAACCACTCACTTGTTTCACCAACTTGTAACTGTAGGATTGCAGCTGTGGTTTGATGTGAAAAGCGTGGCTACATAATCGTATGGAGCAGGATCGCGGTACTGAGCATACACGCAGTAGAATCTGCAGGGGGGTGGAAATCATCCCACTTGCCTGATCATAACTTAATGGCCAGCGTTGGCTTAGCTCGGCTGTCCTGGTGCCAGTAATTGTTCGTCATCTGGTGTAATTGCAGGCACAGCGAGATCCGGAGTGGATTTCCTGGTGTCTTTCAAAATTTAGGGGGCGTTTTGCCACTCTAAAAGCCCATCACATTGGATTACACGGTTTAAGATTCTACTGGAGAAAAAAAAATAAAAAATACATTTGCGGCATTTTTCAGATTGATTGCAGTATTAACTGCCATCCGCTTTCCGGAGGATCTGACTGCGTCATCCCAACCCTTCATTCCAAAAAGATCCTGAGCGGAAAATCTCCTCGACTTTCTTTGCAAGTTGGGTGGTACACAGTTCATGGTACAGAGTCTCTACTGATATGATGGATTCATTCTGCAGTCTATAAAACTTGCAGTGATTTTCATTTGGTTTTTTAGCATTTTCTTTATTGTTTTGTTTCTAAATTAATGCTTCATTATGGGCAGTGTTTCCAGCAATTGTGTGAGAAAGGTGTGTCACCCTGCCTTGAAAAATTGCTTTTTCAGTAGACCGCTTTTCAGTGGCTCTCAGTAGAGAGCTTGAATATCTCTTGAAGCCAGTTCGGAGCTGCGGAAATTGAAGAAAGAATTGTATCACTTTTGACCTTCAAAAAAGCTGCACCAGTGTCAAACCTTGAAGAGCTGCATAAAAGCTGAAGCCTCTGCAAATCCAAAAGAAAAAGAACAAAATAAACTCAGGGAAAACAAAAAAAAATGTGGTGATGAAGGTGAGATGGCTTTTTCTTTTTTTGGCTTTCTCGGCTGAAATGATGAGCATAGGATTGCTCTGCCAAATGTAATGAGGCATCACACTTTCACCTCGACCTAATAGAAGTCATTGGCTAAACGCATTCCAGAGTAAATGAGATGACTTCTTGGTTAGTGGGGCTGTTGTTTGGCACATAATTGATAGGAAAGGTGGTTAAAGGCATCCATTTCCCCCCCGAGGGCAGCATAATTGCAAAATAATCTAATATGGGAGGGAGGAGAGGAGAGAGTTTCTACCATAGGGGTGTGCATGCTCAAGGTCTTTATTCAGATCACATGTGATACACAAAGAGCGGAGAGAACCAAATATATCAGATCATGCAAAAACCTCTCACTCAAAAGGTCAAAACTGAACACCAGTGGCACAATGGGCATGAATTCACCACAATATATGACGCGTTCATTTCCACCAAGTTACATTCTTCGTGACTATCTGCTGCCATCTCCATTAAATCACTCATCGAGAGAACCTGGGAGACAAGGATCCGCCACCAGGGACAGGACTCCATCTGAATACACAGCTGCTCCGTGCTTTTGCAAATGAATGAAGAATTCACAATCAACTTTGCACTGATGCCTCCTCATTCCTCTCTGACTGAAGACCTGCGCAAGTCTATTTCACATGAGCCAGGGAGGGATTAAAAAAAATAAAGCAAAGTGATTAACAAATAAAGGCAGAGCTTAATGCAGGTATTTCCTGGCTTAGGCTACAGCAAGATGCTTGTGAAATGAAAAGAAGCAGCAAAGTAGGAGTGATTGTTTGGTATTGATTGCCCCGAGCATCTAAATTATCTAAGGTGAGTGAGGGCTACATCCCATGGCAAATTATGCATTAAGGTATGAAATAAAAAGACATTTCATGTAATTGCCTCCCAACTCAATTTCAACAGCTGTTACATT
Source organism: Lepomis gibbosus (assembly GCA_029875015.1). Lineage (NCBI taxonomy): Eukaryota > Metazoa > Chordata > Actinopteri > Centrarchiformes > Centrarchidae > Lepomis > Lepomis gibbosus. Next base: position 53,440 of record JAPMOB010218659.1, on the reverse strand, counting down.
AACATTCATGGACGAATTGGTTGAATGTGTATTCTCTCCTGAGATGCTTCTTCCATTTCATTTCAAACACAGCCTTGCAGGCTTTATATAAGTGGCCACTTCACACATGTGACTGACATGTCACACTGTGCGTGCATAAATAAGACAGCATGATTAGGACTGTGACTGAGGTCACGTTTGAATGCTGGAGGACAACATATAGCAATGAATAAGAGAGAGCACTCCATGTGAATAAGTATGCCTGCTGTTTGTGAAATGTCATTCAGGCGACGGGCATTTCACGGCCAACATGAGGGGTTTTCAAACAAATACATAAAATCTGTAATTTCACATTCACCTATAACCCCATCTGACAATTTTTTTTAACATATTAAATATCTGTTTACCACAGTAGAACTAAACATCTGGGCAGGAGGCTCTGCAGACGTTATACAGCTGGGTAATTTCATGCAAAAAAATCACTGAATCCCTGGAAGACAGCAGGACGCCCCCAGTGACTCCCTCCAACATTAAACACGGCTGCATCCCTCAGCTGCTGCCTAACGCAAGGGCAGGAGAGTAAGTGCACTTAAAAGAGAGGGGAGCAGCGATCCATTTCTCAACCCCATCATCAGCCAGGCATATCCCCAGACCCTCATCCCAGATACAGCCACAAACACATGACAGGAGGTCAAGGATGAGGAGCAGCAGACACTCATGCAGGCTTTTTACTCCTTTTTTTCTCATGCTATTCAATCCGTTTCACAGCCTTTCCAGAGAACCAACTGTCTGTACAATGTAATTGCCACCCTGGTTCAATCAAAAGGGGTTTTTGAAGCAAATGGTGCTACATCTCAACCCTGCACTGCCATGCTGGATATCACTTCGTTACAATATAATCACTGCATGGCTTCAAAGACATGCTTCACCTTTCATTTAGCTATTGCTCAAAATATGTGCGAAAGATCTATAAATAAACATGAATAGAGGGGAGAGTGACTACAATCCCTGCTGAATAGTAGGATACTTTGAAGATGGAGCAGGCTGAGCATTTTTCTCTCACTGTTGGGTCTGTCCTTTCGCAGTCTGGGAGGGAAAAAGAATACGAGCAGACTGCTGGTGCCCAAATATTTGGTTTTCAAGAAAAATGAGAGTGACACTGAGCTGTTTTCATTCATTCCTCTAATAATACACCCTTGTAGGCTGCAACTATCATAATCCTGTGAGATTGTTTCAGAAAAAAAATGCTATAAAAACATCAGAATATTATGATGTTAGATGGCATACAGACACAATTATGCAACATAAAATCACAATTTAGAAAATCCACATGAGCCTTTCCTCTGCAGGGACTGAAATAATTGTCTTAAACAAGTTAGAGAGAGGGAGAGAGCTTTTCTTCAGGCAGACAGTCCTGATGCTGTTTCTCTGTGTGACTGAGCAGAGCAGCACCATATGGACTTTGTCCTAGATGAGGGAAATGAGCCCCGAAAGCAGAAATCCCACTAGGACCATCCAAACCATTTGAGGCTAGTCTAGAAACGCAATCATCAGCATCATGCATGTGTGACCACTATTAGCATGCACACTCTGTCTCAGTGTCCCTTTCTCTGATTTTAGAATAGCAGATAAAGACATCTTGATCTCATCACATGATAATGGCTTTTATAGGTTATTGTAGGGTATTTAAATTGTAGGAGGTTAAGTAAGTTGAATAAAAGGCAGCAAACTTAGCAGCATACAGTTCCTTACATATTAAAATTAAAAGACAGGAATTAACGTGCAAACATGCAGTGGGGATTTCTGACAGGATGGGCTACTTACTTGTTCTAGGACGCAAACGTTTTCCTCTTCATTAAACTGCTTTGGTTGTAATTCCACTATTCGTTAGCTGTCTTGTTTCTGGCTCTAGTGAGCTGATAACATGTCTCTCAGCAACTCTTGTCCAGCTCAGGAGCCAAAGAAGGGCTTGTTCTCTGCTCCAGCAATGTTTTGCGCTCTGCACTTAATTCTGCTCCGTCTAAGTGCGTCTTTCGATTTTAGAGGACGGGACTAACAGCAGCCTCAGCCTCGGTTAATTCCACAAGCAGTGTGTTTGCTTGCTGAGGACGGTGCGCGCTGCATCGGGATGCTCCTCGACCTCCTCGTATTACACTCCACAAGACGCTGCCAAAGAAGCAGAGAGGACAGCGGTGCCTCTGAACGGAGACTCACATTGTGCGCATCCACGGGCTCTGCTCTCTTTGTGCACAGGAAGAAGCGCCCACTGGTGACGCGTGAAAACACCCACGGCAGCACAGTAATGCGCCACCAGTATATGGGCACCTGCCGTTCCTCTGCTTAAGTGAGTGCACATTTGATCTCGGGGTATTTATCCTTATAAAGAGCAGAGTTGAAGTGGAAATAAAACAAAATAACCATAAGCTACTCGGTTAAAAAAAAAAGAAGTAACGCTTAAGAGAACATTCAGAAAATGAAGTAAAACTCGTAATTTATCGCAGTAGCAAACTGACCAATGCCCGATGGCAGCCTAAACGTTTTTTTATGTATTATGTTGGTGCTAAACTGATGCAGAGATTTTGCAGTATATGCAGCCTTGTTGCGGCTTTTCCCGACCAACCTCTGCTGATTACTGAAAGAAGAGAGGGGATGAAAAAGTGATGTGCATAAGTGAAACTAATACAAGAGGTTTTTATGCATCTAGTAAAATAATCAAGAATATTAGATGTGAAATGAGCCATACTGTATTGTTCATCCACGCCCTTTGAGAGGTTTTCGTCCCTTTAGCCTACCACTACTTGCCACAAGGTAATTGTGCAGTAGAATACCACACAGACAGGTGCTATAGTGCCTTATGGTCTATAAATATGGTGTATTTCATTCGTGATGCAACCATCCGAAATCATAGTGGGGGGTTTTTTGTTGTGTTTTTTCACAGCTCTTTGCAAAGTCTTAAGAGTGGTGATGTAAGGGCATTCAGACACATGTTCTTAAACACAGGCAGAAATAATGCCATTCTTGTTACTATACACATTTGTACTACTGTATTCTCGTTTTGGCCAGGCACATTGACACAAATATTCACAAAGAATGATTTTAAAACTGTTATGAGGTCAGCTTTGTTTAAAGGCGCACTGTGTAAGATATGGCCAAAATTTTAGTTTAACACATTTTTTTTTAAATCAACAGATTGCAAAGAAACATATCTGATGGAATCAAACACTGAACGCTGCTTTAGCTGCATTTATCAATATTTTCATATCAACAGTGGATCAAATTATTATGTGTAATGTGAAAGATGTTGAATTGTCACCTGACTCAATGGAGCGTTTTAGCACCTTTCAGCTAATTGTTTTAGATTTTATGGTCACAATTTATGGTAAGGGGAATAGTGGAACTAACTACCCAGGACCCCCAAAAATCCTGGAATTAAAAGTTTGTTTATATCTACAGTTTTTAAATATTAGCTTACCATATAAGTAAATCCAAGGAAGGTTAAAAAGCAAGGGCAACTGGACTTGGTTGAAGTTACATGAAGACGTTTCGCCTCAAAAGGCTCCTTCAGTTCTGACTGACTAGCATGAGCTATTACCATTAGCTGTGAATGCATAGTTTGACTGACCATTTCTTGTATCCAAAAATATATTAGCGTATCAGTGGACCTCCCCCTCTGAAAGGTGCAAATGGTTTAATCCACTCCATAAGGTGGACAAATATACTTTGTCTCCAAACGTGGTAGTTGGGCTGCTCTCAAAAATTTTGGAAAAGCAAGCCTCCAAAAGAGAAAGGAAAGGCAGGTGCAAGAAAGTAAACAATCAGAGGGAAAGCAGATGTTGATAAAAGAAAGAACTGGGTTTTGGAATACTTTAATGTTGGTACATAACATAGATTGCCAATATTAAATAGCTTGCTGATGAATGAAACAGCTTTACCTTCTGTTAAAGACCCTTTTGTGTACTTATTTTTGTAGATATAGGGACTGTGCTTTCATTATGCAACTATGTTGCAACAGACTAGGTGTTGGAAAGTCCAGAAGCGACTCCTACCTTACTCAGTCACAGCTGCTCCCCAAACAATCCTTTTAACAAGGCTGGCAGTACATTCTGAAAATAAAACACAATTCCATTTAAGTCTTTGGTTTTCCTTTTTTAGTAGTTATACTATTATAATAGTTATACTATAGTATAATAGTAAGTAATGCAGTGAGCCTTTCTCAGTATAGGTTGTAGAGCAGAATGGCTTTTGATTATTGTCTTCTGTCCAGGGTATAATGAAGACAGATGCATTTATTTAGCTGTAGATTCAGTTATTTGTACAGGTATGACAATGGGTGTATTAAAAAGGGGAGGGGATCGCCAGTCTCATCAGTGTTGTTTCCAGCAGCATGAGCAATAATATTGATATGACAACATATAAATAGTGTTTACAATTTGATGTGCTGCACCAAGTGGCCTAACAATTATTGCAGCTTTAAGTGTATCTAAAAATGTAAGTAATCATCTCAATGATTAGTAAGGCCTGCAAAATCATCAATACAATATGGTTCCTTATTTAATGTACCAGGATGTGTCATGTATCTCTTTGATTTATAGACGTATGGAAGTGGACAAGACTATCATTTCAGATACTAAAATACATCTGATGTAGATAACCAATATCATTCATCATCAGACTGAATAATCGATTGATGCCATTATGTTAGGGGCCAATTGAAAAAAAAAGATTTTATATCAATTATTTCTGATATGTGAAGAAATTCAGTGGTAATACAGCTGCTATTCAGATGGATATAGCGCAGTCTGTGTTCAAGTAGCCCAAACAAATAGTGGAATCAAATGTGAGGCTCATTATCAATAACTCTCAATATAAATATATCATCTAATGTTAGTTCTTTTAGCCATTTTACCCACAACAATTACTGGATGGCACAAGAGTTTGTAATTGTTATGTTGTCAGCCACTGTGAAAGTGTCTATGTCACTTTTTGTTAAAAATGGATATCTCACTTTCAAAACTCTTCATAAGCTGTGCCAGCGATTTCAAGTTGCAGGGAGCCTTGAAAGAGGCACTGTCGTCAAAAAAAAAGCAAAAAAGAAGCAAAATAGGCAAAGAAGATGGAGAGCGGCAGACATTCATGCTCATGTTTCACCAACTGTCACTCATCATACTAAATAAATCTCCCTATCACTGCATAGATAATTGCTGTTAGTTTTATCTGGTGCAATCCATTTGACTGACTTGAAAATTAAAATGACGGAGATATGAATATTTAATGTTTATGGGCAAAGGGGAACTCCAGGGGTTTTTCTGAAAGCCTGATGGAAAATATAGAAGAGGTAAAAATGCCATTAATTAAGGTCATTTGGTGTCTTATTGGTTGTGGAGAGGTGTGTAGGAGAGGGGGTTTGTGTTTGGCAAAATGACAGTTCAAGGTGAGCTGAGATATGAGGCCACCACATACACATCCACTGCAGATAAACCTCCCTCATCAGTTTCAGACAGGAAAAATGTCTCCTGGAGTGGACTAGATAGAGATCTTTATAGCTGAATCAGAACGCTGACCTCCCTGTGGAGGGAGCAAAAAGAAAATGAATGCTCTCTTACAATTAAATGTTCAGATGACGCTATAAATTTCAAAGCAATATTCAGTCATATCTAAACTGTAGACCAACTCTGAAACTCAATAGGTCTTAAAAATGGAAATTTAGTCACAGAATCCTGCCACATTTTACAGAGTATGCCTATGTCTGTCTCTAAACCTGTATTTTATGAGTCAAAGTTGATCTTTTCTTCAGGAGTTAGTTTTATTTTTTTAAATGAAAGCTCTTAGTGTTGTCCCATGCTGATGAGGGGAAGACACTTTAGATCAATGTTAACTATTTATTGACTTTTCTGTCAATAAATAGAGAGGCACATCAGCTCACTGGTGGGGGCATTTGGTCCAGCATTGGCTGCCAGTAGGGGAGACCTGGTGCCACTGTCCCCTGCTAAAGCTTGTTCCAGACTCAGACAAACAATCCCTGGCTTCATCTGGATGCCAAGCCAAGGTCTCCCCAAAGTGTACATTCCACGCCATCCCAGAGCCAGCCATGGACTGCGGTCAGCAAGGGTTGCCTGTGCCCTTCTCATCTACCTCCATCTTGTTATCTTCAGCTGGCAAAAAAAGCATACTGGATGAATCTAGACCTTCTCCGCCAAGAACAGTATGGATTTGGCCCCCAGCTAATTTCCCTGCATAGTCACAATGAAGCAGGGGAGGAGGCTCCACAAAGAACATTGGAGCATGTGGATGTCAAGAGGGGCTTAGGTAAGATGGTGACCACCCCTTCCCCAGGTGTACCCAGTAATCGCCTTCACTGGAGCAGTTGCTCCATGAGACCGACTACGCTCATGGTGGGAACATCCATGGTTAGACGTTGCAGAAACCTATGGACACACATGAAGAACTGTGCAGCAAAACTGCTTAAACACAATCATGTAGCTTCTGCTGTGGGAAAATGGTAAATGGAATTGTATTTACTGACCACTCAAAGCGTACAGGCTGCCATCAGGAGTGATTCAACGCTTCATATCCAAAGCGCTCATGATGATACTAAGCTCATCCATACACACATTCACACTCTGACTTCAGGAGTAATTTGATTTTTAGTATCATGCCGACGGTAGCTCCGGACTTTCATGCAGGGATAACGTATTTAAAACACCAGGAATAAAAAACATTGAAATCACTCAATAGGGATTTTATCAATCTTGTGGACACGCTAATTGATACTGGCAAGCAAGTGTTCATTTCAGGACCTCTTCCTCCCCCGCGTTTTGGTGAGGTCAAATTGAGCCACGTGAGACAAAATAACATCTGGTTTAAATGTTTCTAAAACTATAAACACCCCCTCTGTAGGCAACTCTGTGACCTTCCTGAACAGGAGTAAACCTTTCAGGCATGACCTCCTGCAGGTCCACTAGAAAAGGTGGATGGGATGTACTCTTACATAATTACGTTTTAAAATGTAAATCATTTGTATTTAGTTCTTTCCAAAAGTTCTGATGTGTCATAATAACTGTGCTTGATGTCGTGATGTTCTCCGACCATTATCGTATCTTTTTTAACCTTTGCTGTATATTGGGTTCAGAAGTTTCACATTAATGATATTACTGCTATAATGTTTGTCCAGGGGTATTCCCGTTTTACTTTACCGCCCCCCCCCTCCCCCCCTCCTTGTCTTTGTTTGATGGACATGGTAAATGCTTTTTCTCTATAATTTTGGAGAAAGTTCCACCAGTGAAAACTAAATGGATATGTAGGCTATAAATCACCCTGGAGGATTTCTGAGAATGTGAGGGTGCAGAAGAAAATCTGTCAGAGAGCTAAGCGCAGGTGGAGAAAAACCTCGATCTTGCAGGTTGTCCTGAAATATATAAAAATTCCATCCACTCTAACACATACTAGAATAAAAATGTTCCAGACAGGCTGACATTTTAGTTAATTGATAATACTTAAAATATGACCATTTTCCTGTTCCCCAATATTGATAAACGGATTAATCCCACAGGATCACTTACCTCAGAGTTTGCCTGTTCAAGCAATGTAATGAGTTTGCAGATTTCTTTCAGGACAGCATCTCTCAGATTATAATTAGTACTGTAACTTCTCACAACATTTGATGAATATTGTCACCGCTTAAACGACGTATGACAAACATTTTAACGTGTAACTTCCAGCCCATAAATTTTCATGACCTTATTGAAGTAGTACAGAGGCTCAAATCCTCCACCTGCTCTCTAGACGGCATCCCCACTGAATCTGTTTATATTGGTTTTTGGATGACCTGGTTAACATCGCAAATTTAGCTGTACTATCCAGGGCTTTATAAGCCTCTCTCAAGTTTGCAGCCATCTACTGCATAACATCCTTGATGCATCTGTAATAACTAACTATAGGCCAGTGTCAAACCTTTCTCCAACTCATTGAAAAGTTTTATACAAACAATTTCTAAGTGATAACAAAATGATGTACCAATAAGGTTTAAGATCACATCGTAGCACTGAAGCAGCTCTGAAGTGGTCAGTGACATTAAATTAAACACAGATGCCAAGAAACTCTCACAGCTGCCTTTGACACCTGGCTTCATGAATCCATTGGATTATCAGGCTCCTTTTTAAATACAGGAATTTATTTTTGTCCATTTATAAAATTAAATCACAAGAGTTCCAAATTCTATCTGGAGTCCCACAAGGGTTAATCCATGGCCCCACAACATTTTAATCTACACATGATCCTACTTATGATCTGTCAGAATTATGACACACAACTCTATATCTCTTTTTCTTCCAATGATTTCAGAAAATTGAAAACATGATAAATGCATGGGCTACAGACATAGATTACTAGACTACTAGCAAAAAATACCCTTCAGCTAAACATGAGTAAAACTCTTTTTTTTACCCCTAAAACAGAGGTTCATCATTCCACCACCTGAGAAATATATAAAATGTAAAACGATTCATATCACAAACTGATTCTGAGAAAGTGCTTCATGGATTAATTTTGAACATCTTACATTATTGCATTGCTCTTTCCACTAGATTATTGAAACATTGAAATGGAAAATGTATTTTAAACTGTTTGACCTTTTCTTTACGTCTCTTGTTAATGTCAAAAGTGCTAGACAAGTGATGAACACTTTGTCTGGTGATTATTTTACACCTTGCCTTAACCATGTGTGTACTTAGAAATGGGAGGCCTTATGAGAAACAGGAAGCTGCAGTTAAGAAGAGACAAGTGCAGAATGCTGATTCTAGCAATGAACTATGGTGGTGAACTATGTGTGACCTTTCGTGCGACAGCCCCTCTACATTCTTGCCTTGTGCACAAAACAGGGAAGCAGGTCTTTGCTTTTTGTGGGGGACCTTTGATCTCCGTACGCCTTGAGCCCAAATGTGAAATAAACTTACTCAGAGACAGATTTGGTTTTTCATCTTTTTCTATATCAACATTCAATGGGAAGACTTCAATTCAATCAAAATTCAGCCAACATCACCTTGCTTCAATACTTAAATTGCTTCATTGGCTTCCCATATATTCCTTATATTGGTTTTCAAGGCACTACATGGTTCAGCTCCCCAGTACATACCTGCTCACTGACTATAAACCCATCAGACCTCTCAAGACATTGGCTTTGTGGCTGTCCCCAGGATAAGATCCGGAGCTGGTACAGGTGCAAGTGTGGACCTGCCCCGTAGAATGTTCTGCCTGATGAGCTGTGATCCAAAACTGTATCTACATTTAACGCTAAGCCCAAAACCTTTTTATGTTCTTTTCTCAGCCCTATGGACAGCGTTAATGTGTGTGTAAACCTTGTGTGTAAACCATCCTGCTTAGGCCCAGTGTGTATGTGTAAACCTTCCTTTTTTCTCAGTCCTATGAATCAGTGTTGGTGCGTATGTCTGTAAACCATGTGTGTCTGTGTAAACCTTCCTTTTTTCTTAGGCTTATGAATCAGTATTAATGTGAGTGTGTGTGTAGGTATTGTGGATGTGTATAAATATATATTGTTTTTTATCATTTTTATTGCTAAACCACTGCATTTCATATGTAAATATTGTTATATGTAAAACCCATCGAGTTTTGTCTGTAATGACAAAAATTGACTTGCTCTGCCTTGTGATTAAGGCAGGAAAGAGTGTAGGCTTATTATTAATAGCCCTTTGAACTATTTTTGCCTGTTTTTCACTCCCTGTGTTTACTGGCTTATGGCACAGTCGTTATGCATCATAGGCATGTCATATACTGCTATTTCAGAATGCTATTTTTAAACTTCCCATTAGTATGTTACAATAATTTTTTTTGTTTTTTATTTTAATCGTCAAGATTAAAACAAAAAAGGCCTGAACTATTTCACTTTATGTGTAATGCATCTAGAATATATGACAATTTCACTATTTGAATAAAATTATGGAAATAAATGAACCTTTCATAATATTCTAATTATATGAGAGGCACATTTTTTCGATTTTTAGAATCGACACCAGCCCATTATGAGACGATAACCTTCCTAGCTACTGCAGCAGTAGTGAAAGTGTTTTCTACGTTTTCTACAGATCTGATGTGTGCTGACTGAAACTCCACATAAAAGGACTGGACAGCCTCCTGCAGCACTATCCACTGTCATTACAGTTCCACTTTTAGTTTATAGGTGTGCAATGTCTCCAGACAGCCCACAATCAAATACTCAGTCTTAACAAAATAAGTGCAGGTCCACAAATTCTAGGTAGTAAACAAGTGTATAACATGTCCATTGCACATTAGGGGCACGTCAGTTGCCATTCTGTGCCTTGCCATGTGATGCATACTTAGGATGCATACGAGGCAAAAGTGGCTCAAATCAGACTTTTTTGCTAACATGTGACTCAGATTTTGTTTTATTTATTTTTACTGTGGACAGCACAAATCACATGGAATCAGATCTTTTCAATTCTGATTCAGGCCACTTTCATTTGTGGTCCTAAATCAGGGGATGCCAGCAGGGATGGGAATCATAGATCAGTTTTTATATATGAATATACAGGTTTAATATGAATACATGCTACTTTCAGATATTTGAAAAAACAGAAACAGGATAGGAATCTTTTTTTACTCTGTCCTGGGAAAAGGGACGGGAGAGGGGTACTTTTGTGGAAGTGGGATGAGACAGCAGTGAAAATCCACTCCTGTGTCACCCTCTGCTCTAGATTAGCTGCTCTAGCATCTATCACTGTGAGTCACTAGAAAGAAATTCTAAAAGTGCAATCATTTTTGGGAAATTCAATTTTTTCCCTCCATGCATTTATAGAAATCAGATTGGAATCACATTTCACACAACCTCCAAATGTGGCTTGGATCCAATTAGCAAAATCCTATTTCCGTGTGTTTTTTGCTGTCCAGACTTTCTAAAATCAATCTGGATAAAATCTGGATGTGCCAAAAACAGACAACACTGAATCCCATGCTGCTCTGTAGCTGGCTCCTCTGATCTCCCCTAAGCAGGGAATACACATGGAAAGAAAATGTTATATGTGTAATTATTAAAGGCTCCTGCTACTTTGCACATTCTTTTTTCATTTGTTTTACTGAAATGACATTGTATGAGCAGAGAAGTTAGAGAAAAGAAAAAAAAGTTTAAAGTGAAATAGAAAAATGAAATTCACCTGAATATATGTACAGTTCTTTCTAGTCAGATATACAGCTTTGACTGAGAGACTGGTGAAGGTTTTGGAGCTTGAGGCTTGGCAGCATACAGTACTGCTCTCATTGTTGTTACTGCCAGTTCTCTAAAGTTGGAAGTATAACAACATCCACTGGCGAGAATAACACTTTGTTTTATTGGTGCACTTTGGGTCTGTGCTGCAAAGAAAAACCAAAAGATGTGGGTAACACCTCACTGTGAACTTGTCAAAGGTGGAACAAGTGTAAAAAGTAGCAAAGAAATAAAAAATACAGAAAAAAAGAGACCAACATTGCTCCGTACTGTATGGTGTTTCCTATGCAATACAAAGAATGCTAAGAAAGAAAATCTAAATAAAAGCTACAATACTTTTGGTAAATGTAGTCACAATTTCTACATATACAGTTATAACAGTATATGTAGAACATAATGTGACAAAACCTATGTGGCTAACTGCCTGTTCTTTAAGAGCAAAACAAACATTTTTGCCATAGCTGATATTAGCTGTATGTGTGTCTTTAATAGTTTTTAACACTCTCTATGATTATTGCTAAATGTTCCTGAGTTTGTTTATTGTGTTTCAGGTAAAATATATAAAATGTATTAAAATCAGTATCTACAATAGATGCCCTTGAATTTTAGACACACTCTAAAATAGACTTAGAAAAGGAAGTAGAAATGTCTTAGACTGCCCATTTCAGCAGATGGGGTATGAAAGAGCCTTGATATTAGTGTCAGGTGTGAGATGATATTATATTGACATTGTAAATAAATCAATATGTGGAATCTCTGAATGAATACATTGTTCTGTAAATCCAAATTTCGGTATAAATAATTTAAAACTGACAACAAGAGTAAATGACTTGTTAAAATGGAAAGGGTGCACTGCACTAATGGTGTGAGAGGTGATATCGATTTGACAGCCATTGTTTTTTAATTAGGTATATATATATATTTCACCTTTTCTCCACCATCATGCAAAGAAAACTGCCAAACTTAACTAATTACTGACTTTTAGAACGTCCAATATAGAAGGGGTTCACTCATTTATTTCTGAACTTAATATGTTTTTGTCTTTGCATTTAAAGACAGAGAGACTGAAAGTGCACAGCTCTTTCAGCTCAGGCTGTAGCAAGACTTAATATTGCTACCTAGCCCCACAGTAAGCCTGAAACCCACTGGGATTTGTCCCAATCCTTTGCAACACCCCACCACTGGCAGTACACCACTAGCTACTGCTTTGTGTTGTTAAACAACAACTGACCTAATGTTTTCTAACTATGCTGTGATGTCTGCTCTACATGTACTGTCTTAGTTGCTTGCAATATACTGTAAAGCAGCAAAAGAAATGTCAGGATGTATACTTAAAATATTGAAAAGGTTGAGTGATGTGGAGTCTCTTCCTGCATGCAAAACAACAGTCTGACAGCTGTTTCATCACATTTTCCAATGCCTGTCATTGGGTTTTTGCCTTTATTAGAAAATCCAGTTCTTTCAGTGTTGCAATACACTGAATGCCTTCACCATTTCTGTCAGTGAATATTTAGATCTGAGAATGTGTTTGCATAAACAGTTGTAGTTAGTGCTTGAGGTATTGTGCCACCTTCTACTTAGTTCTCACTGAACTAATGCATATTTATTTGTTCTCCGAGTGCAGCTGAATATTTTCATCTGTGCAGGTGATGCTGTGAGGCACCTCCGCTTCTCTGTAATTGTTACATGTTTTGTTTCATTTTCTTAAGTGAATAAACGAAAAGGTGATTGTGGGCTGAGCAGTCTGCTGCCCACTGACTCATGAGGGCAGGTTTTGGTGAAGGCCTGGAGAGATTTGTTGATTTGGTGAGGTTCCATTCCACACACAGCAGACAATCTTAAGGTTTAGTAGCTGAGAGGACTGAGATGCAGACACGAGGGAAGTGGTAACAGGAAAAATCACAGGGGGCTTACTGGTTATATTACAATGAATGTACAAGGGGAGGCTCCAGATGGTGAATCTCTGTGAGTATGCAGGCAGGTGAAAACTTAGCAGAAAAACAGAACTCAGAAAAAAACTCTGCTTATGTCAATGAGGCTGTAACAATTGTAAAAGCAGAAGAAAACGGATGATCTGGCGAAAAATGAAGTCTTTATAACTGCAGGGGTTGATTGTAGGATGACTCTCAGGCGTGTAGAGCAGCCACGGGTGGTTTGGTAATTGGCCTACCAGGAGACTGCAGCCTCGCGCCACACTCAGACATACACACACCTAGAAGCCAGACAGTAGAGGTGCGTCTCAATTCTCTTAATTGCATCCATGTTTCCCACACTTGTCTTTTCCTTACATCTTAGTCCCACCTGCCGGAGATGCATGGGAAAGAAGAAACGAGGAAATATCAAGAGGGAAAGCAAGAGTTCCAATACCGAAGCTGACCAAAGACTGCATGGAAGGCGCTGTGCATGTAAAATGACATCACAACCCTGCGACATCCCCGTCGCACATGAGAGATGTAACCATATTGTTTAGATAAGAAGCTGTCATGGAATCTAATAAACGTATTGGGCCATCAGTGGCGCTACATTGGTCTTTGCCAAGTGAGCTTTGTAGGTGGGCTGATTTAACAGAGTCACACTGAGTGAAAAAACTTTTTGTTGGTGCAGCCGGGTGCGGCACGGTGCAGCCATGCAACGGTGTTTCTGCTGTTGCTCTACGTCTTTAAACTGTATCTTATGCTGTGCAATAATAAAGATCCTGGTGCCAATAGGAAGTAGCCATGTAGCAGTACTACATAGGACCAAAATTGGCTTCACTGCTCCCCATTCAAACACACAGACTGGCTTTGTCCATTAATTACGCTGTCTATGGGAAATATGTTTTTAGAGAAATGAGACGTCTTTTCCTCCGAAGCGCCATGTGGAGCGATGTCTGTTTCTGATGACGGTGGCAGCTGATCACAGCTGGATCATCTGGGCACTTTTGATGAAGTTTGTGTCAGCACAGACATGCAGTGTGCTAATACTAATAGTTATCACGGCACAGCAGCATGTTTTCTCTCTGTAGCTCTTACCTGTTTAAGAAACACCTGCACACGATTTACAACCTGCCTTCTGTATTAATGCTGTGTCCTGCTCAGAGGCAAAGCATCATTTCTACTGGCACAGTGTGTTTCTATTATTTCTATATTATATATTATCTGCATCTATATTTATTGATATTATGATTGTGAGTTAATTATTGAAGAATATGATCATTGTGCCTTTTGATTTATTAGGCTAAATGTTTCAGGCAAAATTGAAATGAAAAAATCATATTTAATCACACCAAAGCCGATGCTCAGGAATTATCAGCCTCACGTGAGTCGGGGGTGCTGTACTTGGTTATTGAACTGTTATTTTTTGAACAGATATTGAACTGTATGTACATTCAATACTTCTGGCATACTGATCCAGAATCTCCAGAAAATAATAGCCTGGAGTAGCTATTTAACCAAGTTTAAATTTCTTACCCAAACGTCATGACGATCAATCAGGGAAGGCGTGCACTTTTTATCCAGATTGACGAGATGATGGCAAAATATCTTTACTTAGTAAAACAAAAGGCACCTTTTGGTTGAAAACAGTACTATGGGTTCGTTAATATAACTGGAAGACAGGTTCACACTCCACGAGCAGAAAACAAAAAGAATAGAGGCACAAAGTTATGGCAATTGTACAGAATAATACAAGCTTGAACACTGAGCCCCACAGGGGTATAAAACAACATTACTGAATTACATGAAATCACAAGTGGAGCAAATCAGTCCAATCTAAGGCCTCCTCGGCTTGTCTGCTTGTTGCCACTGGTCCCACAAGCTCAGTCATGACACAAACATTGAAACATATCTCATGCTGACATACTGTACATATAACGCGCCTTAAGCTGCGCTTAATAATTACATTACAAAAGATATGGGGTAGGCTAATTTAAAGGTGTGACCTCATTCTGGTTTTCCAATACATAAGTAGGTTAGTTATCCCTAACCCACATCTCCCAACATTTGGAGCTGAAGGTGCAGTCAGCCTGTGTCTAGCTCTTTGGGAAGCTGAAGACACTGTGCGTCAAATTCCAATGATAGCCTGCCGTTTGGTGCATCAATTATGGTCAACTCTCCAGGTGACTTCAGACAGAACCAAATCCAGAGTTTCATAAATCTCAGCTATCCATTTGAGTCCACCTGTTGCCTGTGACAACGCTTCAGGGCCGACAGCTTGGTGATGGCGGGCAACTGTGCTGCTTATCCTGGCAGCATCCTCAGCATCTGGCATCTTCAGACCATTCTGAGTGGCACAGAGTTTTATCTTGTCTAGCATTGTCAACGTTGTCATCTGTCAGTGCCCCAA
Organism: Lepomis gibbosus; assembly: GCA_029875015.1. NCBI lineage: Eukaryota > Metazoa > Chordata > Actinopteri > Centrarchiformes > Centrarchidae > Lepomis > Lepomis gibbosus. The sequence goes on along the minus strand of JAPMOB010218659.1, from coordinate 37,905 downwards.
CTCTGAACTTCACACACATAATGGCACCAAGAGCAGTTGACTTTTTGCTCTTCTCCTTGCCACAGTTTCATAGGGCCCGAAAAGAGCTTTGCAGCAGAGGAGGCTGAAAAGAGTTCTGTCTTTAAGGGCTTAAGGGTTTGTGCAGTCCTGATATTTTTGCCCTTGCGTACTTTCATGCACTTCTGTCGTCTCTGAAACTTCCCAGTGTTGCCAGTACAACAACTTACATTGAGCAATCCTAAGAACTTTCAGTGAGACTGAAGATTGCTGTCAAAAAATTGAAGATTGCATGAGAATTGTTCCGCACAGTTGATATCCGTGGTGCTGTCAGCTGTCAATCCATAGAACGGGCAGTCCGATGCATGAGATTCTGTGTCCCTTTGAACAGCCTGAGGAAACTGTTCCATTATCTTATTTTGTAAAGTGTCAGTTTGGATTGGTTCCAACATCAGGTCATGGAGAACAGCCTCACAAGCTATATCACCCCTAAAATGGATTCCTTTTCGTCCCAGGAATGCTATGGTACAAAACAATATCTACAGGACATTCCTTGCTGTTTGCTGATATCAGAGAGTAGGGCTGTCACAATAACTGAAAAATTGAAATACCGCGCTATTGGCCTAGCCAACAGAGGATGGCAAGCACAGCAACAACCGCAAAGTCCATACTTAACCCTTCAGTGTGTGTTAAATTACTAAATTAGTGCTTCAAAAATTCGCAACGACTATGTGCCCCGAATTGGAAGCTTTGTAAGTTGTCGTTTTTTGTGCTTTTTTATTGTTTTTCTTGTAGCTTAGCTAACTTGGTGTTAGCATATTGTGTGGCTAGCAGGCTAGAAATGCCCTGAAGGTAACTATATAGCTATGTTGGAAGAAGACACGGTCAAACTACAGAAATGGTAATGGTATAACCTTTACTAGCACCCAGCAGCTAGCTTGCTCAGACTATGAAGCTGCTGTTATAGCGGCTCGCTGTGCAGTGAGGTGAGAATCACAGACACAATTACTATGCTTATACTTACTATACTTAATATGATCTGATCACAAGTGTTTTCAGTTTTGGTTTTCTTCATCTGACGAAGATCAGTGCGCTCGTCTCATTGAGTAGGCTACAGTACCAGACGGCCTCTGTGTTTGTCAGATGGTTTAAAAGGGGGTAGCACCAGGGGTGGACTGGTAATCTGGCATAGGCTACCGGTCAAATGCCAGGGCCGACGAACCTTTAGGGCTGGTGTTATGTAAATTATTTAGGCTATTTATATAGGCCTAACAGATTTTAAAAAATGGGCCAACGATCGGCCCACTCCCTCCCCCTTTGCTCGAGCTGTTTCTTGTGGCCCAAAAATAATCGCCAAATATGCGAAAATAACCGATATGTTTGGCTTCATCATCAGCTACTTAGCCTTCTATAGCCTACCCTGCATAGAGTAGGCACTTGAAGGAGTAAAGGAGAACCGTGGCCACTGAAAAATAGCTAGCATCAAGAAATGTTAATTAACAAATAAAATGCTATGAATTGAACATTTCATTAACATTTAAAAAAAAACTAAATTCTAATTAATTTAGCTAATTTATCATTAAGGTGACAATGAGCCGCATGCACTAAGACTTTAGGCTACTTCAGGCATGCCTGCATGTATGTAGACTCAGCTGGGATTAAATTAAAAGAGAAAATTGGATCTACAGGAGAAACATATCTGACATCAATACAGAATGCCTGATAGCCTTACTGCATTATATTACACTAAATTATTTTATTCGGAATTGTCACCTCAGACATTTCCACAATAAATTGGTGCAAAAAAATCACCAGAATGGCAGGAAATTAAGTGTTTAAAGCCCAAATTTTCCCCCGGTTAATATTATCAGTGTTAATTATTATCAGAAAATGAGACAGATGTTAGAGTTACTGTGTAGAGGTCATTTACTGTTGCTTTACAGATGTACTTTGGGCGGCAAAGGGGGGTGGGGNAAAACGGGTGAAAATCATAGACTGTATAGAAAAAGGTGAAAACATGAAAGATTTCTGGGCTGGGCTAAGCTCCCAATGTTTCAAGAGCCTGGAAACGGCCCTGGTGGAGTATGCAAAATGATAGTTTGGTGCTGAGGCCTCACTAAGTGTAGCTGGGTCATCTGTGTTAAGTCATGTCTTGGTTAAAAACATAAAATCAACATTATTATCTAAGATCAAATCATTAACAAGAAAAGTCTTATTTAAAAGAGATCTGACATTTAAGTGCCATACTTAGAGTCACTGGAGGAGCATAGTCACTCGTGTGTGTATAGGGATGTGAGGTTATAAAAGTTTGTACCATGATAACGTCTGAAGTATCTCCTATTTGTGATGATGACAAGGTATAATACAAGAAGGTGTACTTTGTGGACAGGATGCCCCGTGCTTAACAGTCTGTATGGGTGAACTGGAGTAGTGTAATGATAGATGAGGCCAGCAGGGAGCTGGAGCCGGAGGTTTAACTGTGCTCTGAGCTGGCAGTGTGAGACACAAGGAAGATTCCAGTGTGGGTGTGTGTGATGTAAATAGTCATTCACGTGGAAAGGACTGTACAGTGGGCCGCCAGTTCGTCGCTACCATCTACATACAACTCCCTACGTAGGGGGTAGGGAGTAGTGAATGAGTGGGGATTATGGACACAGCCCTAGACTGTCAGCTGAAGATTTACAGAAATCTCTGGAAAATGCTAACATCTCTGTTGACAACTCCATGATACTTAAACACTAAGCAAGAATGGTGTTCATGGGAGTACACCGCAGAGGAAGCCACTGCTGTCCAAAGAAAAACATTTCTCTCCATCTTCATCTTCATTGCTGCCCATAGATACACACATGTAATAAAAAATGTTAAATTATTTTACAGTATAACATCTTTAAATATTTGATTTAGAGGAAGCTATGCCCACCAAATTGCATGCATTTCAGAGATACTCACTTATTCTAGAGCTACTCTCCTTACCTACAGCAAAAAACGTACCTCGGTTAATGATTTAGCTTCTGCAACAATTAGTCAAACTGTATTACAGTACAAGGTGAATTTTTTTTCACAGATGCAACATGGTTTTATGTTCTTATCTTGCAGCTAGCTAACACTTGATACAACCTTCTTGGTTTAGCTATCTTGTTGGTTTAGCTATCACACAGTGCAGTAAGTGTGACTATAGCCAGGTTTCCATCCAAATGTAGTTCACATTTTAACAGGCCACAGCAGCTACACATGAAAACAACAACAACTCAAGGGGTTGTCTGTACAAAGAGCACCTACAATATAGATTCTAAACACAAACTATGCATAGTACACACATATATATATATATATAGACATATACGGACAATATACACATATCTACTCAATACACAAAAATGACATTATTAATTTGTCTGAGTTTAACGAAGCGTGCCTTTTTGTAGCGCAGCTGTCTGTCTCTTTAATTTGTTTGGAGCACATTACATATAATATAAAATAAATAACTGGACAAATAGATTTTAGTTTCATAAACAGTTTTATTCTATTTAGGTGCATACATTGAGATACCTAATGTGTCAGTTTTGCTAATATTAGGCTTATTGTCTTTGAATTACATTCTGTGAAATGAATACTTTTTTCTTGAGTTACCTGTTCCTGGGGAGTTGCTGCAGGGGGTCTCAGGCAAAAGGATTGCACCATGTTCTGCCACATCATGGGGATGGGCAGAGTTATCCAGTTTGAGTTGTGTTGTGTTTTCTTTGCTCTTTCTGCTTTTGATATTATTATTTTATAGGCAGCATTGAATTTTCATTTGTTTTTGGTAACTAAACAAATATAAAAAATGGAAATGTCATATGTTGTTTTGGGATAATTAACCTCATTTGTTGTTTCGGTATTAGGACATGTGGACAGAAACCCACCTAGTGACCTACCAATTACCAAGCCAGGGTGTACTCACTATGTTTTGGCTTTGTTTCTTGGCTCTATTTTGTGGTTAATGCAAATTTTGAATGCTATTTTCAGATAAATTATATCATTTTTATATGGTTTATATAAATAAATTTCAAAAAGTTAGATTCCATTCTTAATGACAAATATATTAATGCAGTTTTTCCTTTTTCAAGGATAATAATTACAAGCATAATTATAATAAGAATTAGAATTCATGATATTTCACATTCTTTAAAAAGCTGTCCCAACAATAATGTTTAACTCGATATTCATGCTTTCACAGACCTGGACATAAACTTTAGAACAGATAAAGTGCTGTGGAGTCTTGCTGATCACGCTGTCTCCCTATTAAGTGCAAAAAGACCAAAAATAATAAAGGAAGGACCGGAAGGTTTCAGAGAAAGGTTAGAGAGGCATAATAACGGCGATAAAATGTGAACAAATTAGACTGTCTGGAAAACATAAGCCATTATACACCTCCAAGCAGCATTTGATAAACTAAGTCACTGCAGGCAGACACTCAAATTAGAGGAGGGAGATGTAAGGGAGGGAGGAGTAATTAATGGAACATATCGAAAAAAATATAACTGAAGTTAGAAATTAGTTTTTTTCAATTGGAAATTTACAAGAGCACACTTTCTGCAGAGCTGAGACAATTTTGAGGAATAAATGAAGTGTTTTATGTTAAAGTATAAAATAAGTCAGATGCCTGCCACATGGGATTACAAATAATAAATCACATGTTTTCAAATAATAAATCACATACTTGTCAAGATAGATATCATTATTATATTATTGGGGTTCTGTACTGACAGATTTCAACGTATCTGGGTCAGCGGTGTCCTCTTAAAGTGGCTCGTTTCATCTACTGCCTCTCCCCTGGGTTATGCTCTTTCCACATGCTTACATATTTTAATAGATATTTTATCGCATTTTTGGCTTTATGTTGCAATTCCTACATACTTGCAGGAAAGGGACAATGGCATTTTTTTACCTGCATTTGATAAGTAGTGGTGTCTTCTGTTATGGTTGCTTTCTCTTAGCGGCACTAACAAACACGTTAAGAAAGTTTGTGAAAACAACCATTTATGTTTACTGGTGTAAGTGAGCATGTCGGTGATAAGGAAAGCTAATGTTAGTCTCTCGTACACTGACAGCCCCTGCATGCCAGTTTAGTTGATACAGAACTAAAATACGCTTGAAAACTGCTTCATTTTAAGATGCAGGGATGTGGTTTCCTATATTTGTTTTTAATTATGTGGCATTTCACATTAATGAGTGATGAATGAAGTATTTTTGTTTAATGTTTTTGACTAGAATTTGGTGCATGTTTTTATTATTTATACAGTTTTTTTTCTGCTCATGTGGGCTGTAAATCCTGTCTGCAAACTACATTTCTTTTGCAAGCTATCAACTTTACAATTAATTGAATTGAAATAGAAGTCTTTTCGTACGTCCTCAATCTTGTCATATGTTAATGAAATTGTCTCATACTGCATACAGGCAATGATAGAACATGTCAAATCATGACTACAGCGCAGAACAACATGACAGTATGAATTGGATGTTTATTTCCATGAATGGTACGGAAAAGCAGAGATGTCTTAGGAGAAAAATAAATAGTGGATGAAGCTGAGAGCCTCTCAGTCATCACATATGGCCTTTTCTGCTGATGTTGATACACTGATATTCAGAGATGTACTGTAAGTGATTCAGAAAGAGAACTGATGGCGGCATTTATTCAAATTTGCCAGGAAGGAAGGATCATGAGGACATTAATTGGTATGATTCACTCCTGCGCTGGGCACAATAAGCAGCTGTGTTTTCACATCGGAGTGAGACTTCCATCCTTTGCGGCTTTGACTGTGCGCAGCTGTTTTCCTTTACCTGTAAAATTTTGAAGGTTGAGCTGGGGCTATGAAGATGTTCCCGTTGTTCTGTCACATGGCCCTGCCAAGCTGGGGCCTTTGTTCCTTGGCAGCATGCCACCCCACAAACCACTGCCAGAGGAACTGTGTCATGCCCCACTCAGTTTGGTTTGTAGGCAGGGAACGCAGGGAATAATCCATTCCATTTGATAGCTCTCTGGAAGGAATTTGAGTGGCTGTCTCGGCAACTTAAGAACAGATTTGCTGTCAAAACTGAAATATTATGTATATCATTACCCATCTATTAAGGCACACACTCACCCCGGAGCTTCCCTGCTCTCTATAAGCTGAGGGTGGCTATTTATCTACAATCTCTGTTCGACTAGGTATGTGAAAAGTTTGAAAAGTTTGAAAAACAAGAATCCAATACATCACTTTCCTGTAAAGAGAAGCAACAGGCAGTCTTCTAACATAGTGGCAATTAAATTATCTTGTTTCTAATCAGTCCCTGACAAAAAAAATTCTAATTAGAAGTATAATGTGGGTGTCCAACTGTAGAAGGAGAGAAGAAAAAAAACTGATTAGACAGTTATTACACTGACTCAAACATTTTCCAGTAGCAAAGCTGACTGATCTAGGCCAAAGTCAGCCGTAACAATACGGCAAAGCTGGACACAAAGAGCCAATCTAAATAATTATTCCCTCTGCCACTAGGTTTTTCGAGTGTAGTAGAAAACTTACATGAATGTTGGAAGTCAGCAATCGAGCAAGAGAACGGTGCCAGCCTTTCAACACCTCCTGCAGGCGTAGCTGTAAATCGTAGCACCGCTTTCCTGACTGCCCCTCAACCCTGGTCCACTCAGCCTGTAACAATGGTACATGAAATACGAATCACAGCACCAATAATCTCAAGGGGCTAATGGAACATGCTGGAAACAGCACATTTGTCAGTTAAGAAACCACATGGAACCAACAAGGACCAAAGGCAGAGCTCAACTGCTAAATGGTTTGGGCTCAGCAGAAATTACTAAAATAATATTCAAATATACAATTCATCAGAAGATAGCAAACAAGTGTTTCGAGGAGGAAGGTGTAACAATGCTAAAAGACCAACAACCAGAACAAAGATCTTGTTCTAATACCCACACATCATGAAAGGATACTCACACAATTACATTATATACAGTAGATTCTACCAAAACAATACAATTATCTGGTGTGTGCAGACCTCTGTAACTCTATGGTTGAATGAGCACCTGTCTTCCATGACTACTTACTCAGAAGCCTTTGGAGGTCCGCTGGTATTAATTAAAACCAGAACAAGCTTCTCAACACAGCTCTGGCACAACCTCAGAGCTCCTCAATTAACTGCCAAACAACCTGTCTTCTTGTTGGTTTCTAAGGTTACACAATTTCAGGAAAATAAAATGACTCAGGAGACGTCTGTGCCTCCAAAGGAACTGCTAGAATGTTCTTATTGTTCTATTTCCTCGGAAGGCAGCATGTCTTTTTAAAAAAAAAACTTTTTCCTTGTTGTTGCTGCATCTCCTTTTGCCACTACTTCTGCCTATTCAGTGATAATGCCAGTTGGATGGTTAAATTCACAACATTGTCAGACAAAATAAACATTAATACATCTTAAATACAGCAGCTGTGCTGTGTGATTGGCCTTTTGAAATTTGAAATGGTTGATGACAGACAAGGTGAGAAGCAACAAAAGGTTCAAGCACAGCCAGAAAATATATGTTACCAAATCAATTAGGCTACTGCATCTAAATTACATGTGTAAAGTATATTTATGCTTGTAAAACTCGAAAAATGGCTGAACCTAAAGTGGCTAGGAGGCTTGGTGATGTTGGACTAACATTGTAATCCTGAGGGACAGCTCACAGAAACTGTAGAAACGGTAAGTCTCATTTGAAGCTCACTATCTAACAAGCGTAGCTTGTCGGATGTCTGCAGCTGTTTTTCATGTTGCTTTGGTTATAACATTGCTACAGCGCAGTGGTTAGTTGTGGACAGCCCATTCTGCTCCGCACTGGTGTGTGTGTGTGTGTTTTTGCGTTGCTGCGATATGTTTTGACTTGGTAGATATGCTCTGAAGGTAACGATATAGCTGCATGTGAAAAAGACACGGTCAAACTACAAAAATGAGTTTGCTTGGCATTGTTGTTGACTAGCACCCAGCAGCTAGCTTGCTCCAACCATAAAGCGGTTGTTAGCGGCTCGCTGTGCAGTGAGGTGAGATCCACAGACACACTCACTATTCTATATGGCACCAAATTACTTCATTGATGAAAAATGCGATAATACCGCATTCCACGCTGGGTGAAATTACTTCACTGCAACATCCTTAACTTTGCTTCTGAAACACTTCCAATGGACATTGAAACTGCAACAGAGCCGTGACTGAGCCATGGCGAATCATGAGTTGATAGATGCAGATACAATAAAATCAAAGCACAAATAACAGTTCCCTTCTACTACCATACAAATAATGGATCCTCTAGCATGGCCAATCAAAGTTAAACAATTACACCCTCTAAATAAAAATCAAATCCATATTTTACAAAGAAGCCCAACAAAATAAATCAACTTTGCCCAATGAGACCTGAATAAAATGAGACTATTCAAAAGTCAGTCATTTCAGCCAGTGCCCCAAAACGATGTTGTTGAAGTGTATGCCATAACCTTAACCACATATTTATTGTTGTACCCATGATGACAAAGCCTTCCTAACCTTAATAAATGGTAAATGGCTGCACTTATGTAGCACTTTTATCCAAAGCGTTTTACAAGGTTTTTGCCACTCATTCGCACACACACTCACACACTAATGGCAGAGGATTACAACGCAGGATGCTGGCCAACCATCTGGAGCAATTTCGCATTCAGTGTCTTGCACAAGGACACTATGACGTATGCAGAGGAGATAGAGGTCAAACCGCCAGCCCTCTGATCAGTAGACATCCCACTCTCCTGACCCACAGCAACACCTTAATAGTAGTTTTTACTTACTCAACTCAAACCATCTTTTTCTTAAACCTAACTGAACCTTAACAATTGTGCAAGAGAAAGGGATTCATTTCAGAAGCGGGGGAGGCAAAAAGTGTTTGTGTAGCAGTAAAAAGTCTAGAGACTTTCACGCAAACAATTAACCTGTCAATCCGTGTAACAACAAAGCAAGCTGAGCTTGCGTTGCAATATAAATTTCCACAAAAAGCAATGTAAAAAAACATCCAACCTGTGGTAACTGGCTTAACATTAACAAACAATGTGTGGACAATAAACACTATAGCCACTTAGTCCACAAAATGCTAATGGCAAGTTCAACTGACTGGGATGTTTTCAGGGCCTCATCCTACAGTTGGGTGAGTTCACAGACTTCCTACATCAGCGTCTGTGAGGACTGCGGTGTACCATCACGCACCTGGGTGAGTAACCGTTAATAATAACAATGACAAACACTGGTTTACACTTAAGTTCAGACAGCTATGGTTGGTAAAAGAAGAAGCTTTTAGGAGTGAATCACAGACCCACTTCTGGGCCCCCGGCGGTTCACCTACAGAGCTAACAGGTCTGTAGACAATGCAGTAAATATGACCCTTCTGTTCATCCTACAGCACCTAGATTCCTCAGGAACCTGTGCCAGGATCCTGTTTGTGGATTTCAGCTCCACCTTCGACACCATCATCCCAGCTCGACTGCTGGACAAGCTCTCCCAGCTGAGCGCAGGTGGATCACACAAACTTCCTGTTTGACATTGCGTGACGTTGGAAAAATATTTCTCTGACTGCCGAATCATCACCGCTGGTTCTCCTCAAGGCTGCTTTCTTTCCCCTCTGATCTTCTCCCTGTATACTAAAAGCTGCTTTCCCCTCTGCTTTTCTCCCTGTTAATAACAGCTGCAGCTCCAGTCGTCAAGCTCCCTAAGTTTGTGGATGACACCACCCTCATTGGGATCATCTCTGGGGGAATGAGTCCACCAGAGGGATATTGACCATCAGGTAACTGGTGCAGTCATAACTACCTAGAGTTCAATGCACTTAAGATCATGGAGATGGTTGTGGTATGTTTATCATTCCATCAGTCCATCCTCACCTCCTCCTCTTCCTCCTAGATTGGCTACAATCTACCATCCCTCCAGGACCTGTATGGACTCTGAGGTTGGCGCGAAAGATTGTGGCTGATCCCGCCAATTTGCAACTTAAAAATGATGTGGGACATAGTGGGGAAGGGAGGGAGGCAATGGCTCCTTGGACCCTGTACTTTCAGCCCCTATACCGTAGTAGTGTCACATCAATAATTATGTTTTTTAACAGTGATTTAAAATGGTTTTGGGAGGTACAGATAAATGATGTCATATTGCTGATAGTAACTTTAACCCAGAAGTTAGTTATTAAAGCCTGAAATTTAATGTGAGATAATCAGAAGTTTCTGAATTTATTAGAAAACTATTGACAGAACAGACTCAGAAATAAGTTCTAGAGCAATGTAGTTTAAAAAGGTTAATATATTTTTCACAACCCTACATGTTATGTATATATCCAACAGATATGCAGCAGCAAATACGTCTTGAGGGAAACATAATGCTTCCCAGATCCACCATCCACCCTGACCACCAAATTTTATGCAGTACATAAATGTATTTTATCATTCACTTGAAAAAACACTGTATCTGAACATAATCCAGGCAGCAATTACATTTATCATCACAACATAACTGGGAAAATAATTACGTACAAAGACTGGGTGAAGCACAAATAGCACCATGTTTGACTCCAGCAAAAGTACTGGCACTGTATTTAAGTAACATGGGTAAAATGTAGAGAACTGCATTGCTGCATTTCTTACCCTTGCACACTCACACAAACCTGGTAGCTGCTTTTCAAACAGTAACATCTCACTATGCACATAGTTATTGTGTATAGTTATTGTGTCTGTGTTACACTGATTTATCGTTTTAGAGTTCTGGAAATTCAAACTATTAATTTGTTTTTACATTGTTGAGAGCAGGATATTTTTTATGGAAGCAGTAGCCTTCAGTCCTTGACAGTACTCTTAAAGACATCAGCCCATGGCAGATTTAAAGTTTAGAACATTTTTTTTGGCACAGCAAACTGTGTGCAGTTTGCCACAAATACACACATAAAATCTGGCTCCAGTGATGTGTAAAAAAACATAGGTGTAGAATAAATCCAAGTGGGTTCAGCATGAGAGTTTGACATAGCACAGTGTGTGCCATAAGTAAAGTATTTAAAGCAACTGTTACAATTGGACACAGCGCACATAATATCGCTCACAGTAGTAGGTCTATAGAACAATGATGACTATGCAAATGATTGCGCAGTTAGTTACTGCACTTACTGTAGGTGGGGGAGTTGAACCACTGTGAAAGAAAATTGTCATAAACGTGGATATTAAAAACCCACTCACCAAGTAGAATATGGATATTGGATGATAATAAACATTATAATAAACAATAAACATTCAATGCCAATGCATTTTTTCTACAATATTTAAGCATGGTATCTTTAGTATGGTCAGGGTTAGAAAAATAAAATCACCTGTTAAGGGAAAGATCATGGTTATGCTGGATAAACCATGGTTTAAATCTGAGACAGGAGGCAAACCCTGGATCATCACATCAAAGAGGAACATGTTACCCCCACAACCATACCTTTCCTTTCTCTGTGCTATATACAGCACAAGACATTCTCTCCTTTTGTGAAGTAGAAATGCAGATGCAAGGGGAAAGAAGTTGTTAATGTGTGTAAATGTTGTGGTTCTGTCAGGAGGCGCTGGCCACTGGAGTACAGTGCAGCCAATAGTTTTAAGCTGACAGCACCTACTGTCTAATGTGCAGCGTGGTGTCTGAGCTAAAACCAGACTTGAATGGACAAGTTAAGGACACGTGTGAAAAACTGGACCACTGTAGGTTTTATTTCTTTAGCTGGAGGAGATCCACGCTTGCCTCCATTAAAAGCACATGAGAATAGTTCACAGCAGGGCCATTTACATAGTAAAATTACTGAGGTGGCTTCTGAAAGGCGGGGCACACTACCAGAGCAAGAAATAAAGCATTCTGCAACTTGACTTGACGAACTAGCAAGGAACAAAGGAAGTGAACTTTGCTATGGCAGCCCGGCAGCACTTGTAGCCCGTGGCTCCTAAACTTCACTACAGTTTTTTTCCCATCTGTGTTTTCTGGCTTTATTGCTGAAACACACATTACCTATGACAGAAATACAGACATTGTAAAAGGAAGACTTTTTTTTTTTTATTTCACAGCAGCGGACCACGTTCCACCCGGCTCGATCGCCAAAGGTGATCGCTCAAATGAGAGGATAGAAAGCCGGAATAGGAGCCATGTTGGCCCAGCTTTGAGTTATCGCTGCTCCTATAGGTCCAGTCTGTACAAAATGGGACACATTCTGCAACAGAAATTAGAGACTGTTGCCCACATACTTGCAGAGACCAGCCTGTCAACATCCAGAATCAAACAGTCAGCGACTCTGATAAGATGAGAGGCTGTGGATGGTATTTTACATCAATGATATTTGGTGCACAAACAGCCTATAGCCTTTGTATATAAATAATTGTCTTGTTTTATTTTATTTTAGGTTTATAGGCTCAGTAGGATGACGTGGAGGCTAACAATGTAGGTGGGACCGCTCTGGGTGTTAGCGACATAGGTTGTGTCACTCTGGTGGTTGGTAATGGCGCCTGGAGGTCAGGAAAGGCAGCTGGCAAGATACGGCTGCAGGTTGGGGCAGGTTGCTGGATAAGCATCCAGCATCTGGTGTACACTGGAGGCTGGCAGCCGGAGTGCAGAGAAGGAGGTAGACAGTGCAAAACTGTGTTATAAACATAGAATGTAAAAAAGAAGTAGAAGTAGTGCACATGACGACAGCCATTGGTTTGTGGACTGCCGTTTGGCATTTTGGCCACTGCCATGTTGATTTTTTGCAACCAGCCACAGGACATGACGGTAATTTGTGGCACTAGCAAGCTTGTGCCACAAATTACCGTCATGTCAAACTAATAAGCTTGTTCAATGGCCTGGTTAAATTTACACAGTGAAGTGGATAGAAGTCACTCTAGCCTGATTGACAGGTTGCCATAATAGCGACTTGTCAATCACAAGGCTGTCCTTTGTCCCTGCTTTATTTTCTATTTTCCTTTAAATGGGACCATAATTCACTAAATGAACGTCATTCTCATCTCCGGGCGTCCAATACCAACACTTTCATAAAAAGTGACAAAACGTAGTTATTTAACCATAAAGGTACCCTTCAGCATCTGTGTGTGACACCCCGGGTGCTAACAGCCCCCAAAGCCTTCTACCCTTACCATAAACATCAGAAATGTTAGTACCTAAACTTAAGTGACTTTATGCATGTCGACCGGCTAACCAGGTAGCAGGTAGGGTTAGCCTCCTTTATGTTGCTGGGATGTAGCAGTGGCATTTCATACGGATGCTGAAGGGTAACTTTAGCGCCAAATAATTACACTTTGTAATGCTGTCTGAAAGCGTCACTTATGACGCACTGAGATGAGAGCACATTGGTATGGAAGAAGACTTGAAACTAGTGATTGGGATCATAAACCAATTATGAAAATGTCACTGAGGTTATAAATCAGGTGAGACGTAGGGTCACTTTACCATTATTTCTAATGGAACTGGACTTCTTTTTGCAACCCCAGGTGTTGTCCCCTGCTGGCTGTTGAATGCAGGGTGAAGTTACATCCGCATTGGCTTCTTTTGTGAGAGCAAAATACTAATTGACACTAGAAAATACTAATGCAGCAAAACAGACAACATTTCTCAATTAATAACTAAACCTCTGGGAAATTACAGGATATGGTCTGTAATAGAATTTAACATTCCACAGGACAAAACCATTAGAGAAAGCCAAAATCCCCTCCACAGTTCTTAGGAGAGTTGAGGGGAACAAAGATAATGTGTGAGGTGAATTTCAAATACAAATTCAAACTCAGTCAAAACTTAACACAGACATGTAAAACATTGATATTCACTGACTTAACCTCCCGAGATATCATTTTCTCCCATGTCATTTGTGAATATGCGTCCAAAAATCCACTTAGAATTGTAGGTAAAAATAAATCTTAAGAACTTGTCAGAGAATCATGTCAAGTTTTCAGAATCAAAGTAATCCAGGGATAAATGTCTCTACGTCCATGGGTAAACTACAAATAGAAACTGCTAATATTTCAGTAATTCATCATACTTTTAATAACTGCATTTTGCGACAATGTAAACAAATATAGGCGAAAATTAGCCACAAAAGCTCAAATCACTGACCAGGGCAGGTAATTTTAAAATGACCCCAGAAATAAGTGGTTAGTGTCATATGTCAATAGTCATTGTCTGTGCTGTCTGCAAAGTCAGCACGTTCTCACTCCCGACTCGGCACGTATTTACGTTTAGGGCTCTGCGGTCAAGTTAGCAACGCTTAGCAACAACAAATATGCAACAATGCATGCAACGCTTGTTACACTTAATAAACAAATAAAATGCTAGCGTTTCAAAACACCGGCATTTTGAAACGACACGTTATTAAAGTTGTGAAACGTTGCAATTTGGTTAGTTTCAGGCACAAAAATCACTTGGTTAGGTTTAGGCAACAACACTACTTGGTTAAGGTCAGGAAAAGATCATGGTTTGCGTTAAAATAACTACATACGTCAGTTAACACATAAGCTAACGTCACTTGCGTAACTTAAGCAAATTTAACTTAAATAAAAATATTTAATGTTGACTTTTTATTTCACGTGGGACACGGACACCACTCTCCTGGTTCAAAGTCCGGGTTCTGGGCCTCCACCCACCTCCTTATACCTGCCTTTATATTCAAAAACTGAGGCTACAGGATTTCCCCCACTGCGTTGATCAATGATGTAATAGGCATCCCCAGTGGGATACAAACTGACGTCGATGAGTTTTGACCATGGGTCCATATCATACCAACACTCTGAGCCATGAAACCTTTAGTTGGCGCAGCTATGCAGCGACCAGAACTACTGTTTTTCTGCCGCTGTTCTACGTCATCAAACCGCGGCTGCTGTCCATTCAAATCAGCGGGGTGCCTTCGTCCAGTAATATACTGTCTATGCGTTAGACAACTGTTTGCGCTCTACTCTCATGCAAAATTAACCACTCTGGCCCCGCCCACAAATACACTCCTTCCAAAACAGTTTTAAAGAATGCAAAGTCTGCAACAAATTTGTACAATAACTCATTAAAGGAGTAAAGAAAAGTTATGGGAAATTCAAAGAAAAACTTTAAAAGAAACGCAATATGAAATGAAAAGAATGTGTGGAATACAAATAAAATGTAAATGTAAAGACAAGCAATGTTAAATGAACAGAAAATAGGCAAATAAGCATTTAAATAAATGCTCTTCGTATATATATATATATATATATATATATATATATATACACACATTTACCCTTTTGTGTTTTCATTTAGGCATTTAGACACCTGTCTTAAAATGTAAGGGATACTGGAGCTTGGTTGGGGTGGTGGGACTGCTCGCAGTGGGCGCCTCAAAATTTCCCTTATTTTCAAATCCAAAACTTGACAGGTATGGTCCATATGTGATGAGTCGGGGAGTGAGAGCGGGATGGCAAAGTATAGTAAGTTTCTTAGCCTTACACGTTTTTTTCCCCCCCTTTTTCTTTGAAAATGGTGATCCATAACTATGCAGGCATGGTGGAATTGACTGAAGCAGCTAATGACAGCATTAAATGCAGATGCAAAGTGCACAAACAAAAGTCTTTTTGGCTTCAGACGCTGAACCCAAAAGCAGACCTTAGATAAAATAGAAGTGTGAAAGTTATTTATTGGCAAAAAAAGATAATGTGGGTCAGAGTAGGTGGCAGGTGAGTAGGGCTAAGGCTTGGTTTGGGTCTTCGGTCCAAACAGCGCTTGCAGAATATGGCAGAGGGGACAGCAAGTTTGTTTTTTAGGAAATAGTCTGGTAGATAGCAGGCAGGCAGAGTGAATTGTGTGTTCCAGGGTTAGGAGACCAAGAGAGTGTGTGTGTAAACGCCGGTGCATTGCAGCAGAGCAGAGAGCAACAGGTCAGCAATAAGCTCTTAGCTTAGCAGTAATGTACAGTGTAAGTGACAGTGGCCAAAGAACAAAGACTGTAGCTTCTCTACACTAAAGCTGAGCTCCCGTGTACTGCTTGCCAGCTGTTGCTAATAGCTACTGTATATTAGCCCTGAGTTACAGTATGTCATAGCCGTTGTTTTACTAGTTTTGATTCTGTGATCATCAGTGTAGCAGTTCGTGAACAGGAGTGTGTTTTTGGCAGGTGAAGGCCTGTCGTGGACAGCTGACTCCTGTAGCTTTTTGTATCCTTTACATTCTGTGCGGTGGTTGTGGTCTTTAACAGTAACAATCAGCTGCATGCAAGTGAGGGTGATCCACATCTTGACTGAGTGAATGATGTAAAATGGCTACTCTTTCCATTAACAAAATTTCAACCATTGAAGAATATCAATCTATTACTGAGTAGTCAACCATGCAGAGCCAAGGAAAGAAATTAATATAAGTTATTGGACAACATAGAAACTATTTAGGGGTATTGTATTTAAATATATATACCGTATATACCTTCATTCATTGGCTGCCATACTTTAATAAATCATCTATTGATTAATATGTCCATCACTGGAGTTAACATCTATGTATAGATATTGTTTCCCTCAATGAAAAAATCCAAACCTTTATAAGGAAGTTAGATCACACTGGCGGGTGGCCAAGAATGTTAACTGCTCTCACTTCCCTCCAGAGCCAATAAATAAGCACTATAAACTCCTATCTCTCACAACTTTCCATTTTAAAACGCTTGAAAATAAATGGTGCAGTGGCCCCAACTACTTCAAAATAACATAGTGATTCTATGGGTTAGACATTACAAGTTCAAAAGGTTTTTCTTTATAATCACTAGTTGTTGAAATATGAAAGGTACACCCTCCCACCATATGTCTAATGCCCAGTGGGAAAGCTGACATTTATAATTTTACTTTTGCATTTTTTATATTCCTTAGTTCAAGGATGTCTAAGTCTCAGTATTGCAACATCATATGACACCCAGTGCCAGTGCCTAGAGCAAGCTGAGACACAGAGTTATAAACATATCATAGTGTCTTAGATTTATCCTTTCAATACAAGAAGATTTACTGACATGTCTGGTGAGGTGAGAATACAGGTGCCTTGAGCTGTAAATCCTGTCTCTGAGAACTTCTGGCATTTCCCTGCAAATAACTGTATTGCTGTATCGGCTACTAGCAAACCCTTCGCACCTTATCCAAAGACTCAAACATCCATCCTATCTGAAACATGTCAACATCCGAGCAGAGCACCATTAGTCCAGAAGAGAGGAGGTGGATAAAACTTATCATCAATGCACCATTAACCTTTAATGAACTGGTGCTGCATTGTCAAGACAAAGCTGTTCTGAAACTCCCCTTCCCAGGAGGTCAATTTCCTCTCTCTGGGCTGTCCTTGTCAACAAGATTTTTTTCTGACACTGCATCAGTAATAAAGTTAAAGAGCTGCTTTTGGATATGGGAAAAAATGCACCCAAATATACACTGTTAAGTTGTATGCAAAACCACGCCGTATTCTCAGAAAAAAAGTTACCAATTTAAGCATAAGAATATGACAAAATATGCAAAAGTGAGATTATAAATGTCAGCTTTCCTACAGTGATCTACAGCGTGCTCTGTGCTGGGCTTCGCTCATCAATAGAGGAATTCCATCATGTTGTAATAGCTGTTGTTGATGTTGATGAGGTATTATTTTTCACATAAAACACCCCCACATGCTGACTATTTCAATGCTAATTATGTTTGGCTCATTTTTGCTGTCTCTGTTGCAGTAGGTCGGCTCCACTCCCCATGCCTCTGGTAAAGCAGAACCTGAGCCTTTGGTATCCAGCTCATCTTCTCGGAGCACGTGCTGACCCATACTTCAAGTTTACCCCAGGAACGGTGCAAAGCCATATTTATGATTTGTTATGCTTCAAAGGTAACTTCTAGACCAGACTGGAATATGCATATGTTTGAAAACTAAATATAATGTCTGCAAGATTAGAAATGATGTGATCTGAACATGCTGTGATTAAAATGTCCCTGTTGCTGTTGGAATTTTAAATGTGTTGTAAAGCACTTAAACTGATCCCTGGTTGTGTCATTAGCGAGGAGGCAGTACACTGACATTTGGCCTGACATTTTGGGCGAAACAGCTACAAACTCAGTATGTACTAACCTTATTTACCTACAGTACTCTGGATTCTAATTGGTTCGAAATAGGATTTAGGAATCCAATATTTGTTTTACACATCATATGTATAGATCTGACCACAGACTCTGGCAAATATGGCACAGTATAGTAAATTGTATTTCCTTTAGGTGGGAAATTCCACTGTTACCTCACAGTAAAAAGGTTCTGGGTTTTCATTCATATATAATATATAATTATGTGGTGTCCTTCTCTGTCCAGGGTGTGCCCCGCCTTTCTCCCGATGTAGCTGGGATTGGCTCCAGCCCCCCGCGACCCTGTAAGCAGGATAAGGAGTTGATGATGGATGGATGGATGTTGTCCTTTTCATAAGAACTTCATTTCAGGTGTTTGTCTACTGTAGTGAATGGGTTTTCCACTGTTTTGTTATCCTGTACTACACCATTATGTTGCATTATTGTACACTATGTGGTCACGTAAGTTACAGTGTCAGAGACGGGCCAAGAAGCTGTGTGCCTGAATAACGGTAAAACGAAAGTTAAATCAAATGTTATGAAGCAAACAATGCCAGATCCATGCAAATGTAGCTAGCTGCCCCTGCCCTGCATCACTTTTGGCTAGTAGAACAAATCGTTACACATTGCTTTGTACCGTTACATCTTTTTTTGCAGGCTTAAATCAACACTTACAACTATACTTAGTGATACAACTATAGTATTTTACAATGGAAAACGATAGCAACTGGTTAGCGTAAGCCGGCAATCTACTGTTATCTAACTTGAGCAAACTAAAACACAATATCATAATATATTTCACATGATTTGCAGTTATGTTAGTTTACCTGTCCAATAGGATTAAAGCCAACTCTGAAATAGCTGAATAAAAGTTGTTGTGTCCAATCAGTTTATCTAAGAATTAGAAATTACAATTCAACAAAAATGTGATACATGTACACATATTTTGCTTTTGGGAAGCCATTTGTTTCCATATAAATGTGTATGTAGTGGCATACTGCAGCATCAGTTCAGGCAGTGTTCTTTTTGTCTGTTACAACCCCTTCAGTAGCCACATTGCACTGGTTAAGCTGAGGCTGATTCCAGTCTCTGTGAATGAGTAGATAGGAAGGTTTGTCTCATATCTCCACCCTGACAGGCTCAACACACCCCCGCCTCCTGGGACTCCACACCAACAATCCCTGATAGCACAGGACTCGCTTCTCCCCTCATGCACTCAGACACACACACTCCCACTCGGCAAGTCCCGGTTCACGCCTTTTTATTTAAATGCGATAAATATTTAATTTGTGAACGTGTTGTGAAAGATCACACGAGCACGCACAAAAGGACCCTCAGCTGAATATGCAACGCTCTGATAAATATTTCAGTACTCCATTTCCCCAACCCCCAGTTGACTCACCAGGAACCTGAAGCTGATCCTGGCAAGAATTAAACATGTTTTCCTTCCAATATTTATTCTTTACAAACAGCCAGTGCCTTTCTGACTCGCTGGTTTGAAGAGGTTACTGTAGGCTTGAACTGGTGTCCATTTAAAGATGCTCACTTTAATGACATAATATATCACCCCAGCTCTCTCTTATGAAGGTTAGTGGCGCAAGACTAATAACACAAATAATCCGCACAGTAATATCCCCCCACTGACTTTCTGGACCTATAAATAGTATCAGAAAGAGCTTTATTGCCCAGTAGTAATTTACATGTTCAAGGAATTTGCTTTGGTGATAAGGTGCTACACTTAGATAAACATATATAAATGTAGAAATATATAAATATGGAATAAACAAATGCAAGCTATATAAGAACAATAAAATAATAAGAGAAAACTGTTTGTAGAGAAAGAACAACATGGCATATATTTACATGTACATTATGCCGGGTTTGAGTTGTGCAGAGGTATTGGACATAAATATGAAAATTGACAAATATATTTGTAAATATATCCCCCCCAGAAATGAGTCCAATGAGGGTGGTGTCATCTGCAAACGTCAGGAGTTTGACGGACTGGTGACTGGAGGTGCAGCTGTCAGTGAACAGTGTGAAGAGCCGTATGCTATATGTATCACATATAGTAAACTGTGCCTCTCTCTCTTTCTCACTCACACACAACACGTACAGTACATTACAGTAGCACTACCCCCTGTAATTAATGTAAGTTTACTACAGAGCAATGTAAAAGTCTAAGAGTACTTTTATAATGAACTCTCTTGAGGCTTTTATGCTAATACTAAAGTCTGTCTTTATTTAATGTTACAGTTTTACATTTATTTCTCCACAGGGAAGCTAATGAAACTACTTGGACCTTGCGATCAACATAAAGCATAATTTCACCTCTCCATCTAAAGATACATTTTGTTTTTGGAGACTAGAAAAATGCAGTAAATTAAGAGTACCAGTAAAAATTTTCAAGGGCAATCCTCACCTACATTCCCCCCAACACACACACTTATCAGATTACAATTTTTTAAAAAGCCCATTACAAATAATTTTGGTACGGTTAAAACTCCCATGCCAGCGTGGTATGGCGCTCTTCCTTGTATGAGAGAAATTCATCAATAAAGCAATTGTTTAAGCTCCCAGTAGGTTCCAGCATGGGCTGTAAAATTTATGAGCAGCAGTACAAACAGACAGTGGATGGATCGAAAAGGGTCCCGGAGGCAGCCGGAAGAGAGTCCTTAGCAATAACAACACAATCAATCACACCCAGCGCACGTCAAATCCAACCCCAGGCTCCCCAACAGTGCATTCAAAACATATTCCCACATTCACATGATCGCAGCCCTGTCATCACATCCTACTGGGGGGTGGCTGATTTTATTAAATGTATGAGGATATATACAGCCTGCTATCTTTCTATGTTCCATCTATCTAGGCGGGTTATTCAAGAACAAGCTGTTACTGTAATTACATTTGGTGTGGCAACCAGCCGCATTTGAATTTTCAATAAATTCATTAAAATAATTTATGCTTTTATACTGAGGTGTGGTGGGGTCACCATGCAGGATCTTAAAGCAAACTTGGATGCTAGTCGTCTTTAAAATTACATAAGCAAGCACTCAAAGTTAAGGTAATCTGCCACATCAGGACAGTGTGGTTTGATCACTGATTGACAGTGGTCTAACATAACAGAAGTTTGTGACATCACCTTACTGCAGCTGGATCTTGTCCACTTTAATGAGAAGAAAACAGACAGAAATCTCAAAAACTGTATAACCAAAACTGTTATAAAAGCATGTGTTTATATGCATTAACATCAATATTAAAAAGAAGCTACTTAAGCAAATTCACTTTCAAAGTCTTCAAAGGTCGACAGTTTTGTTAACATTCTGTGATTCTCACACACAAAGGCACAAAAATGCCTTGTGTGTATCCTTGAGGTCCACGTTATGTGGTTGTAAAAATAATGACTGTTGTCAATAGGTTAGATTTTAGAATAAACATTGCAACTCTTAATATTTTGGTATTTCATGAGAATTTATATTTTTAATGTTACCAAATATATGCCAGAATATATAACATTAGTATTAGATGCAGCTTTCAAAGGTAGATTAATTTACTTAATATGCTCCTCAGTTAAAGAGGTGGTATTATGCTTATTTTCAGGTTCAAAATCCGATTTAGAGGTTGTACCAGACAGGTTTATATGGTTTAATTTACAAAAAAACACCATATTTTTTGTCCTTGTGTTGAAGGCTTCGTTTTAGCTATGGAGTGATACATCTTGTCTCTAAATGATCTTTTTTGGGAGTTGCACATGCACAGTTCCTAGATAAGGACTACTAGCCAATCAGAAGCAGAGAGGGGCGGGTCGGTGAGAAGCCCCTAAACAAGGCTTCGATTCAGCTGTACATGTTGCCGACCAGCTTGGCAACATGGACTGGGGCAAGAGTTTCAGAGTGGTGAGTTATTAATCTGTAACAAAATTTACTTTCATCCATAAACTTTTAACTGAGCTCTGTTTCTACATCACAGTAACAACTTTATGTCCACAGACTGCCTGGAGGGTAGCTAGTGTTTGAAAGGGAGAGATGTGTGCTGTAGCTCGGTGTTTTTGAGGGTGTGTCGGACTAGCTGCTTGGCGAGCGTTATATGAGGCGCATTTATCTTTCATCCCTGTGACATCACAGGGATGAAAGGGAAACGGCTGGACTACAAACGAGCTGTTTTCAGGCAGTTCAGAGCAGTGTTTTCTGTGGGAGATGGGAACTCCATTTGCAAACCTATTACATTCACAAAAGGTATATAACTCAATAAAGGAGAAAGAAAAAGCCAAAAAGCATATACCACCTCTTTAAACAGTTTATTTTATGCTCATCCCAAGAGAACCTCATAATGCAGCAATATACCAGTTATAGCCTCTTACTGTATTCAAGCAGATGTCAAACTGTATGTAATCATATTCCCTTATGTCCACGATCTCTCTGTGCACTTGGGAAACTTCTGGGGTCTTCCTGTTCACAGTGTTCATGCTTGGAGAGACACATGGAGGGCAGATTTGCCTCTGGCATGCTCACAGCATCAGCCAAGAATCTGCTCATTATTCTTCCCATACAACAAGTAGTGTGGCCCGGATTAGATCATGAGGCCTGGACAACAATCTTAGCCCACAGAGCCAGGGCCAGATAGGCTTCTGATCTGTGCACATGAATTTACAGTGAAAGTCAAAAAAGAGGAACAGCTCTGCAATTTCAATTGGATAGCAGGAAAACAAGTATTTGCTAGCATGGTTTACTGCCATTTGCTGCAGAGCTGCCTTCCTTTTCACAGAAAAATATCATTATTCCTGTCTTTTTTCGAGAGATTAGCATGGTACTATTCATCTGTTTTACAATGCACACAAATAACAACCGACTATGCTGTATTAATCACTTTATAGTGTACTTTGGATATGAATTTTATTATCAGGCACAGCTAATGCAATAAACATACCCCAGACCCCTAACATGATTCCTAAAAAATTAAAACACCTGTGATTCTTTGTTTCTGGAGCCAAATCTCTTTCACTGTCATGTTCATGATGGTTACATGCTGCTTTATGTTATCAAGATAGATTCATTTTAGCATTTGAATATGACTGCCTCAATAGGCGTATTTGAATAAAAATGCCTGCCTGGAATGATTCACAAGCACAACACAAAAATCATTTTTGCAGTGGGATTTTCAAATATCACACCCACACAAAACTCCAAATAAACATTTCAGAGCCTCCACACTTCTGATCAAATGTTGGTATCTCACATTGCAGTGTTGTCTGTGTTACCACCGCTTTCATCGCAAGATGTTTCTGTGATATAAATCACAGGGTGCTATAGTGCTGTTTAAATGATACATGTCACAGCCCACTCAAAATGGTATTCACACATCACCGTATAAATTATACGCTAGAATTCCTGCATTAGGCCAAGTCATAGAAACAGCTGGTTAAAGAGCTACTTGTAAGTTGATTTTCCAACTGAATTTATCCATTTTATGTGCAATTTAGACTTTTAACATATGATTTTATATCTTTTACAAGCAATAGACAACAAGAAATAGATAACAGGACTTTTTAAATTTTTTTTTTTTTTTACATAATATCAGATGATATAAGGCACACACATTTCACAACAAATTCCAGCCTGTCTGGACATCAAGCCTACAGTTTCCCAAACAGGAAAAGGAATGGTGCAAGCTTTGCTGCCAGGGTGCATGTTGTGCAGGGGAAGAGACGGAACTCCCCCTGTCTCATTTATCTCTCTCTTTTTCTCTCAGTCAGCCTCTCTCTTTCTGTATTTCTGTCTCTCTTTGCCCTGCAGTACAACACTGTAATCATCGTGTGGAGTTCCGTCTGGCATGCGAGATGTCCCTGACCTTGCAAGCTCATCCTCACGCATTAATTCCTTATGTAGATAAGTATCAATAACCCTGCTAGTTCATCTCTGTCTCCCAGAAATTAGATTTATATATAGTTAATTTGCCACAGCAGATTTTGAATAATGAAGAAATGTTTTTACTTAAAATATTGGCCAGTCTGACAGCATTCTGGTCCTCTGTTTTTGGGGTCTACTCAGAGATCACAGGTTTGGCTGGTCGACCCTGTCCTCTCATCTAGCTTTTTGGTGTACTATCGGATTATCTTGCCCTGCAAAAAAAACACAATTAAACAGTATAGCCTATTCCTTTCTTTTGGCAAGCGTCTCATCCTTTAGCAGGTGGATCTGTGACGTCATGTTCTTCCTCAAGATAGAAAAGATTAGATCTACATTGAAAAGATCCAAGGAGGTTTAATGTGATGTGGCAGCCTTTTATTTTGTTTTTAGACGGGCTGAAAAAGCCCCTTGACTCTGGATAATCAGTATTGTATGAGCAAATATTTGAACATTTCTGTGTGGACTCTATTGTGGACTTTATTTTAAAATTCAAAATCTCTTTTTTTATCAGTGCTGTAATTGTTCTCATTTGTCTGCACTTCTGTTGTTGCATTTCCCTATGTATTCCTGTCTGTTGTCTCTCTGTTGTATATGTGCATTGTTTCAAAAGTTAATAAAAATACATTGACCCCAAAAAAAATGTTCACTGACCATGTATTTCATTTGTTTTCCACTAAAATAATGATTGCAAAACAATATCAACTTGATTTTGGTCAGCAGCAAGCATGAGACACAGCATTTTTACTGTACTATTTTACTATATTATATTAATATGTATATGTACCAATCAATCTGCTGGTTGATTGGTTTTCAGCTTAACCAGCCATGACCGATGACCAGGGCCAGTTACTTTCACATATCCGATCCTGTGCTGATCAAATGTACATGAATGCTGCGCTGAACGGTGTTGCACGTCATGCGCACAGTGGCACAGACAGTACCAACTACTGTCAGAGCCACACACACACAGATGCCAAGACATGTGGTCAGCATGGAAGTTCTTTACCATGACTGAAGACAGACTTTACTTGGGGAGACCGCCTAGGTATGTTAACGGCTGCTATATTTGGCAATTTTGCATTTTGCAGGGAAACGGAGAAAGAGGGAGACGTTATCTGGTATTATGTAAAAAGCATGGACCAGATAAAGCAACATCGAGCACACCTGGTTGGTGCCTATGTCATTTAGTACCATGGTGGAAAATCCAAAATGTGAGTTGTGTTTTTTGGGTGACTTTTTAAAAGTGCTGATGTATAAAGTCAGAGCAGCAGACACTTACAGGGAGAGAGAGAAAGTTTAGGTGTGTGCCAGTTGAAGGGAGCAGATTAAAAGAGATTGTGAGTAAACAGTAAAACTAGCTGGAGAATAGAGTAGAATTAAAATGGTCAGATAAGAAAGAACCTACAGACAGTGTAATGTCTTCTTTCAAATATTTTCAAATAAAATATACAAATATACCACCACAGCTGTCATTCTGTAGAAGTGACTGAGCCGTGTTATACTGCAATTCATTTTCAGTTGGATTTTATTTGTACAAAAAAGATCGGTCCAATAGCCTTACCTGAAGAACTTTTTACTGTGAGATGTGTTCAAGTGAGAGAAGGTCCTGTAACTGGCTGCTGGTTTGGAGAAAACGTAAAAGTCATTTATGTTTTATTTTGAACATACAATTGAATGAACACCAGGGAGTATAGCCAACGCCTATGCTGGTGCTAATGGGAATCCTAACAGAGAATTTTCCTTTAAAGAACCGTTACAAAATGTTTGCATATGATGTTAATTATAGATCTATATAGTTCTTAAAATTGGAATCAGCCAAAATCAGAATTGGCAGTTTAGAAATAAAAAACAGAATCGGCCATGAAAATTGCATTCGGTGCATCTCTAATGGAAACAAAACCAGTCTTTCCAAACCTTAACCAAAAGTCCCACTGTTTCCTAAACCTGACCACAGATGAGACTCAGGGTGTGATCCCTGTTCTCCAGTGTCAAAGTTAGGCACTTTCATCATGTGCTTCCACCCGAGGTTTATTATTCCTGTGCGGTACATAAATGTAGCGCTTAAATCACTTGAAAAAGTGTTGCCTGAGAACATACACCAGGCAGCAATTGTGTTTCTCACCACAATGTAACTGGAAAAACGTATTAATAATTAACACTGAAGTGAAACACCTCAGTTCACCAGTTCAATTCTCCACTGTTTCTCCTCACAACACAACAACACAACTCAATTTCCTGAAGTGAAGAAACACACATGAATTAACTGAGGACGCCAGCGCAAAAAAAAAAATCTTGAAGCATTAGCCCTCTGTGTCTTTTCTATTAAAGAAAGATAATTCAGTGGTAAATCCCCTATATATGTATTTATATTACAAATATTGCAAGTTACTTTTTTACATAGGTTTGGTCTCCATTCGTATTGATAAATATTTATTTTGTTAAGATTTAAATGATTCTGAAGGATCTTTGGTGTGTGTGGGATAGACAGACCATTTTACCTCTCTCCCTTAGTAGAACTCCTATCTTTAGTCGAATTTTGAAGCGTTCTCTTCAGAGTTGGCTCCATGTGCAGAGCACCTGTCTGTCAACCTTGCAGGCACAGGGCTCAAGGCTTCCAGGCTGGCAATGAGCGTCACACAGACAGTGGTTCATTTCTAGCATGACTGGCACCTTGGAGACGAGCACACAGCATTGCGTGTGTCATCATTGCTGTTGAACAGACCAACATCTGCAGACTGCAGGCAGTGACCTTGGCTGCTTTCTACAGAAAGTGGTGACTGAAATCCCTCAGCAACAGTGTGACATGAAGGCCATGTTCTCTCTGTAGCAGAAAAACAACTGAAAAGAAAATGACTGTAATGAACAAGCATCAAAATCTTCTAGATTTGTACACAAGTTACAAAAGTACTGTATTGACTTGAGAAGACAATGGAGTTTTAGCTTTGTAAATTTGAGTGAAATAGATACTGATTTGGAAGGAACTGGTCTAAAACTATTTGGATGCGGTTTAGTTTACATTTCACTGCTAACACTTCTCGCCACTTGAAATATTTGTTCTGCAAATGTTCAGCAATCTTTTCTCTTTTAAATTACATTTTAAATTAGAAAAAAACCCAAAAGCAATATGTCCCTCTATGCTTTTAAAAGCATTACAGGGCTGCAACCAAAAACTCTCATGAAGAATTGATTGCCCATGGGGAACAGCAACAACAAAGCCAGTTCGTTCGCTCGCTTTATAAATAGGCTATTAACCATACAAGAAGACTGATGAAAAATTACACCCGAATGTAAACACTCACTGTTCTTTATCCTCCTTGATCACACAATAGAGGCATTCAGGGAGCGATAAACTGCTACTAAACAGAATATATTGGGGGAGGTTGTTTCTTAGAAATGAAAAGATCCTTGATACATTTCAATCAATTCTTTACTCTGAGTAATGATTTAGCTGAAATAAATAATGAGAGGTGGGAATTGGAGCTCTCTATTGCAATTAGTCATTTCATTTCTAAATATAATTTGGCTTAGTTGAAATGCCATGGCTGTGATTTCACAGTGTCTGCCTCCAAAAGGTCAATCTAAAGGCTATTTACTCCTGTTCTCCCCTCTCCTCTTCACATCTCTTCATTTCTTTCCTTTCCCATATTTTCACAATTTCAGGTAACACATGCTCCTCCCTGAGAAGTGCCATATTGCTGGGGATCCTACTGCTATCCTATCTGCATCAGTGTTACAGCTGTATCTTTAAGGCAGTCCACACAGGAAAGCACTGTCTTGGCTGAGTAGAACATGTATACCGAGGATTCCCATACGGCATGGAATGGATATGCCACTGGCAGAATGCTGACAGGTAACATGGTAATGATAAATGCCAGGCGGACTCTCAGTGCAGGATTGCAAATGTGTATGACGCAAATACAGGATTTCAAATAATAGCAAAGATTTGGGGTCCTAATTGAAGAGAAAGAGGGGCTTTTCATCCATTTTAAGCTACTATAGCAACAACAAAACTGACAGATACAATTCCTTCCTTCCACAGAGACATCCTTCAGGATCAAAAGAAAGTGCAACCTTTGAAAAAAACGTATCTTCTCTTTGTAAAAGTTCGCTATGACTTAAGTATTTGAGGTTCCTACGTTAACCTAAGCAATTCTGAAAAACATTCCTTTTCAGAAACAAACTCACAATGAGGCCCTTAGAGTTTATAGCAGTCTCCTGCTATTGTAGCGCCATCAGAGCAGCACTGGGGATTACATGGTTTTGCAGTCTCAAATGGTTGCTCTGAGAAACAATTATCTGATTGCAACTTGAGGTGAAGGGACAAAAGGGTGTTCAATCTCCACAGGGGCCTGTTGTAAAGCAACACCAGGAGCAAACTCTACCACAGAGGCAATGTACAACGCAAACCAGTCATACTGTTGCAGAATATAACTGATTAACACTGCGAGAATGAGAGTGATTTGCTATAAACAGCTAATGGCTGCTGGAGGGTGACTCCAAAAATTACTTTGGCTACATGGAGGTCGATAGAAAAAAAAATCTTCTACAAATAGTGAAATTCTTTTCACCGTAGTAGCACCACTGATTTTACACAGGAAGAGCGTTGATATTTATAAAGGATCTTATCTTACCAATACAAGTGTGCATAGATTTCATTAAAAGTCCCCAGCTGAGTATATCTTCAGCAACTTTTAATAAAGAACAAAGAAATCTCGTCAGCTAAGGGAAGAGTAGGGGTTGACATGGATGACAACATGTTTCTTGAACAAAGTTACTCGCTACGGGCAAAGTGATTGGTGTTCGACAGGAGGCGGTCTGGACGGTTGGGAGGGCAGACGGATGATGGATGGATGGAGGGAGAGATGGGTGTTTTGGTAGCTAGGTAGGGAAAAAAATGAAAAATACTATTTAAAATGTTTTAAAACTGCATCACAAATTTTATACTGTACATGAAACAAAGTAATATTGACTAATACGTTATCTGGCATCACTGGCATACCATTCGTATGACAAAACAAGTTATGTTACTTTAAATCACCTGTATTTCTTGCAGTTGGTGATAATTTAATGTGCAAACAAATTGGGATCTAAAGAATGCATATTGGTTTGATGTGAGGATATGTTTGTGAATCGACTGAATAGCCTCCCATCAAAACATGCTTTTTAAAGTTATTTATCATTGTTTACTGAAACATTGCTCAGCAAGGCTTCTTGCCTGCAGCAGCTGAGTGATTGTTAGTCTTAGTTACTTAGTAGTCCTCTGGACTTCCTCTTTTAGAGCTAAGATGCTTTGTGAATTACTCTTAGACCTGCTTCTGAAGATTACTTTCGCAAAGTTGAGATACCCTGATGATATCTTCGGGGTATCTCGCCTTTTGCTCGGAGACTACTGATGTGGTTCATTTGGCATGGGAGGTTGGAATTTCCGAGTTAAAAGTCAGAAATGTTAAAGGGCACGCCCCGTTAAGTCAGATTTCCAGCTTTGAAACTTGGGAGAACCATACTACCCTGACTTTGTGATCCTAGACGGCTGCTCCGAGTATCAACAGTTTGTGAAAGCTGTAGTTTATACTGTTTATTAGCATTTCTGTGTCATAGACATTTTTGAACACAAAGTTCTGGCCAACTGCTGTCTGTGGACAATTTGCTACAATATTTAGTATGTGTAAATACCACACAATGCGTTTTTTCCCAACTGGCGTTGGTAACAATGACTAAGATGTGTTACTTTGCAGGAGGGTCTAATGAAAGACAGTTTTGAGTTGCATGGTAGATGCAGACCAATGGTTTGGCACACAGATTTAAGGATCACAACATCTCAGCATCTTCTGCATCAACTTTGCTAAATTTGAGCCTCATACTATGAGCAATAGGGTACAACAAGAACACAAACCTTTCTGCTGAAGTTCACATATTCTCTTTTTGGGTTTTTGTGCAAAGTGGTCAGGGTTTAGTTGGGAAAAGTTTTGTCAAGTTATGTACCAATCAGGATTAAGAATCAAAGTCTGATGGCGGTTGTGGAGTTGTTTCTTTGGTACTTATATTGTCAGCTTTTGTCAATAAAACGTGATGAAACCACACCCATATAGTCCTAATGAAGTAGTTTGCTTCAGCTTGAGTGTTTAACTCTAAACAAATAATGCCTAGGATTTTTTTTATTTTAACTTCAACTGATTGCTGCTCATTTAGTCGTAAAAATTTAAAGCTAGAGAATGGGACTTTAACATCTCACAAATGAAGGAAGAAATCTGCGTGTGTCTGTCTGTTTGTATTTCTGTCATGTCAGGAATCATCATCATCCAATCGACTTCTGTGCTGCTGTGGACCAAGGGGAGTGTCGCATTTGTTGCAATTTGGACTCACAACACGTTCAGAATAAATAAATATACTAGAGAACAGCGCTGAGAGGGGCTCTGCAGCAGTGGCGGCGGGGAACGCTCACGGGGCACAGCAGAGCTGCTTACGTGGGCGGGGATTATGCTGCCCTGCTCTGCTTATAAAATCCAATGTGGTGGTGAATCTTTGAAATTTTTTTAAAAATTGATGGGGCCAATCAGGATTCTGGACCCAGTGAGGAGGACCATTTTTTCCTCCCTATGACCTCCTTCACCTTCCCCCCTTTGGTCATGTCTCATACATACACCCTTAGGAATCTGGGGTTGGGCAGGCTGCTAATAATTTGGTGGGTGGGGCTGCTTTATTGCGGCCTCACCCTTCTTCCTCTCCCACTGGCCGCCCCTCACTTTTAATTACACCTTAGACACAGAGGGCTTGGGGGGTGGGAGGTTCACGTTGGGAGGCTCTACTACCTGATAGTTATGGGGTGCCTGTGTCACAACTACCCTCCAATTTTAACTGCACCTTAGTTACCATGCACCTTATCTTTACTCCACCATACAATGGGCGTGGCTCGCCCAGCGTGGGCGGGTGCACCGTGGACTTGGCAACGCATTTGCTGCGTGGCTGGGATTACTGCAGGTGTTTTTCCCTGCTGGCTTTCACCATTGTGTTCCGCCTCTTGCTTTCTATCATTTGCTCAGCCTTGCACGCGAGTTACGCGTGGGGTTGCCAGTGGGTGTCACTGTGGGTCGTCACTTGCATGCTGATGCTGATGATTGCGTTGCATTTTGGCGGTTTGGTTGTTTGTGTGTTTTGTTTTTTGTTTTTTGTTTGTTTTTCTCCACCCCAAGCCCCCTCCCCGTTCTCTTGCAGGTGTTGCTGTCTGTTTATCTGGTGTTTCTATTCCCCTTCCCCATGTCTGGCCCCTGTCTGGCCCGGTGACAAATAAATTTGAATAAATAACAATGCAGACAAAGGAGTATATCAATACTTTCTTGTTAAAGTAAAATCTGTTCTATGAGCTTCAGAGTTATTAATCTGTAACAAAAGTATTTTTCATCCATAAAATTTTAACTGAGCTCTGTCTCTACATCTCAGTAACAACTTTATGTCCACTGACTGCCTGGAGGGTAGCTAGTGTTTGGAAGAGAGAGGAGGTGTGTGCTGCAGCTCAGTGTTTTTCCACCAGTGTTTCTGAGGGCGTTTCGGACTAACCGCTTGGCAAGCGTTAAATGAGGCGCATTTAGCTTTCATCCCTGTGTTCAATCAGTTCAGAGCAATGTTTTCTGTGGGAGACGGGAACTCTATTTGGGGTGGACTTTGGGCTCTATCACTTTGCAAACCTATTACATGCACAAAAAAGGTATACAACTTAATAAAGGAGAGGGGAAAGGCAAAAAGCATAATACCACCTATTTAAAGTAATCCTCCCAAACCTGTATAAGGAGGTGGCAGGGCCAAATCATGACAACTGAAGAACCTTGATGACGTTACGTCTCTCATTCAAGAGCCTTCTTCAGTTGCCCTCAATTTTACCCACCTTGGATGTTAGGAAGCATGTTAAGGCTCTCATTTAAAACATAGCAGGTAGCAGCTATGTATGAGTATAGATGGTGTTTCATTCAGCATTTGCCTGTAAATACATTTTCAGTGTTTTTGCAGGTTCTATTAACATTTAATCAACATTAATTTTTTTGCTGGGAAGTGTGACTAAAAGTTCCCATGTGATTAGCACTTTGGCAGAGAATTGATGCAAATGGGCAAAATTGAGTGCGGAATGTGCCAATGAACTGAGACTGGATGCAAAAGAATACAAACAGAGAGGCATACTTATTGACTTCCCAGTGTTGTCCTCTACTGTTGTCTTTCCAAAATGCAGATAAAGTCTCACTCATAGTAAGACATGACAGCTGATCAGATACTATTATTATACTATACTATTACTACAAAATAATTCATAGAGAAAACATATATAGAACACAGCAAATGCTAAAATATGGGCACAGAATAGTGGAAATACAGGGATAATGTGAGGCATTTTATTGTATTGGCAAAGGCCTACGGTAAGTGCAGTAAATTTGCCATCTGGGACAACAGTGTGTAGGAGGTGCTGTGATCTCTTACCGGCACCAGACCTAGGGTAAATCTGGCCCACTAGCGAGGCTTACACAGGCTAGGAAGCACTGTGTATATAAAAAGTTTCTGTGGCTCAATAGAAAGAGGACCACAACTCAGGGCAGAGGTCATTTTTTTCTGCATACAATTTCATACAATTCCCAGTCACAAACTCTCTAAACTCTCTAAATAGCATGTAAAATGAATACTAATACATACCATAAATAATATAAAACATTCTGCCTGAGGAGAAATAAGTGCACATGAGTTAAGAATTATTTAACAGATAGTCCATGTGAAAAATTACAATTAAACAAAATTGGCTTAACCCAAAATATGTAAAAATACACACATTCACTTTACTCTATAATCATACCCATGTTGACATAGCCACATTCAATACTAGCATAATATACACAAAGCCTTTCTATAACATTCTTACACATCATACTCTGACAAAGAGATTAATGTGGGAAGTCAAAGGCACCAACGGAACAGAAAGCTTCACACTCTCTGGATGACTCCCTGCCGGTCTTTACCACTTTCTTCTCTTCCACCTCCTCACCATCATCAACAAATTCTGCGGATATTTCCTCATGGTTTGCTAGCTCCCCGTATTGTATGTTCTCTAAAAATAAATCTGGTTTTCCTACACAGCCAAGGGTTTGTAAATCGAACACAAAAAAAGTGGTTCAGGCCCTTCCCCACAATATTTTTACAGTCAATCAGCAACAGGTGGCTGTTTTAATATCTTTTAAACTTTTTAACTTTGTAAGAGTACTTTTCTATGTGCACAATTTCTGCTCATTATGGACAATAACTTTGCCGGTCTAGCTCTATTTGTGCTAGTTTTTATTCGCTGTTTACAACTGTGTTTGCATAATTCTGTGTGCAGCCATGGTCCCATTGTCATCAGCTGATAGCCCTCCGCAGCACAGTGATACTACTGGACAGACCCAATCTCTCCTGCAAGCTAAGAAGGAAAAGATGGGGGTGCTGGCCCGGGGCTAAGATCCAGGGGCTAGGAAGTGACACTAGAAACCCGTCCTCTCCTCAGTTATCATGGTGAATGAAAGATCTGTCCCCAACAAGATGGACGAGGTGGCGGGTCTGACCCTGCGCCAGACAGAATACCTGAAGTGTAGCATCATGCTGTTTACATAGTCATGACTGACGGAGCTCTCTCCAGACACAAAAATTACAGTGGACGGTTTCCTGACTCTACGGGTTAAAAACGAGAGTGCGGTAAGAGGAGAGGACGAGGGCTGGCCATGTTGGTGTACAAACCTTTGGTCCACAGACTCCCGGCTGTACCACGTGCAGAGAAGAGATGGTCTGAAGAGGTTTGTTAAGACTATTTTGACACAACTATGTGGGATGTACTCTGTGATGCTCATGGGGAGAAAATCAGCAGTCTCACTTAGTGTATAACGCACTACATTACTGTAATTTCTGTGTGGAAAGTACAGTACCTGCCAGGACTGAACAGCGACCCTAAACAGCTACAGGCCAGTGGACTGCCACTAGTCAGCACATACACGCCGCCACTTCCGTTTGCCTACCAACCTGGCAGAGGGTTGTACAAGGCCATCTTGTACCTCCTCCACAGATCTCTCTCCCACCTGTAAAAGGCTGGTAGCTACGGTGATAATCATGTTCTATGATTTCTCCAGTGCTTTCAACACCATTCAACCAACGCTCCTGAGGGACACTTTGGAGCGGTCAGGGGTGGACCACCATCTCACTGCATGGACCACTATCTCATCAACAGACCTCAGTTTGGGAGGACACAGGGTTGTGTCCCATACCATTGTCTGCAGCACAGGGGCCCCACAGGGAACAGTTTTGGCCCTGTTCCTGTTTAGGCTCTACACTGCAGACTTCACATACTGTATAGCTCGGAAAACTGACACTTTAAAAAGTTCTCTAAGGAGTCCACAGTCGTTGTCCTTGTAACAGATGGGGCAAACAGGGAACAGAGAACTGAATCAGGATTTGGTGAACTGGTGCCAGCAGAACCACCTTCAGATCAATGCTGTGAAAACCAAGGACGTGGTGATGGATTTCTGCAGGAGCATACTCTCCTCCCCTACCGGTGAAAATCATGGGTAAGGACAGTGACATGGTAAC
Organism: Lepomis gibbosus; assembly: GCA_029875015.1. NCBI lineage: Eukaryota > Metazoa > Chordata > Actinopteri > Centrarchiformes > Centrarchidae > Lepomis > Lepomis gibbosus. Next base: position 3,320 of record JAPMOB010218659.1, on the reverse strand, counting down.
TTCATACAAGAATCATACTAAACAATAAACTAGACTGGACTGACAACACAATAGCACTCTACAAAAAAGGTCAGAGCAGACTGTGTCTGCTAAGGAGACTTTTGGGGGGTACGGGACTCTACTGTGGACTTTTTTTGACTCTGTAGTGACATCAGCCATTTTCTATGGAGTGGTCTTCTGGGGCAGTGGCCTTGCAGTGACAGATGGAAGGAGACTTGACAGACTAATTTGGAAATCCAGCTCTGTTCTCATAAACCCCATTAACTGTGGACGTGCTGGGAGATTGGAGGATAGTGGCTACATTATACTCCATGGTGGAGAAGTCATCCCACACCATGCAGGATGCTCTGAAGACACTGAGCAGTTCCTTCAGTGACAGGTTACTGCATCAGCGCTGCATCAAGGAGAGGTACCGCAGGTTTTTCCTTCCTGCTTCTGTCAGACTTTACAATCAGCACTGGTCCCAGTAGACTCATGGACAAAACACACCACCAGCCCGATATAATCTCAGGCATCACATACACACGCTGTGGAAAAAACGGGACTATTGTATGCAAAACAGCGATTTTGCGTGTGTATGATACGCTGCAGTTTGCGTTGCAACACAAGAGCTGTAGGGTTAACCGGTCAACATATATATATATTTACCGACTTAGGTTTAGGCACTAACTTCTGTGATGGTGAAGGTTAGGGTAAGTTGCCTTGGGGGGCTGTCAACTCCTTAAACAAAAACATTGCTAGCTAGCTGGTTAGCGACTGGAAGTGACCGGAAGTGTTAGTGTTTTTTTCCAAAGTGTGTATACGTGACGCCTGAGCATGAGAACAGGGCTGAACACACATACACCAAGACTGATCAACTGTTTACTTTTGTTCTCGTACTTGCTGCTGCTGTAACACAGTGAATTTCTCCACTGTGGGATTAATAAAGGATTAAATTTGACAAAAGGATTGAATTGAAACATATTGGATTCATTGCTGGACTCTAGGCACTGTCCAGAAGGAGATGGCTGAGAAATAACAAAGGGGAAAAGGTCTGAATAATACAAATTTTGAAACAAGTTAATTGACCACGTAAGGGTGAAGAACCTTGTTAACATTGGTAAGGCATTTCAATACATTTTAAATGTCTGAGGAGAAACCTCAGACATTTGAAAGGAATGAAAACCGTCGCAGAGGTTGCTCTGTTTCTGCTCGACAGATAATACTTAGCTTTGATGTTTCACACAAACGATATGTCAGTTTTGTCTTTTCCATTTGTTGTGATATTTGTGATGGCTGATCCCAACTGGTTAGCCTTGTTAGCTTTGCTGTAGCAGTAACGACAGTTTGCTAACCCACAACCCACCTTAGGGTAGTTACATTACTTGCTGTGTGTTTGTCCACTCTAACTTTATAGCATAGTATTTGTCCGTAAAACATTGGCGAGGGGCCACAAAGACCTCAAAATACCAGTTTTACTATGACAGTGTGATTATTTGGGTTGATTCATAATATAAAATGGTATATTAGGTAGCCTTAAATTACCTGAGACATTACGAATCATCCTCTCATCCATCACTGTACTTTTGTAAAGCATTTTCAAATAACTCTTCCTACTACGGTAAGTATCAAATTGTTATTTCTTTCGAGTTTAAAGGCTGATTTTTGCTCCTGAGTGAAAGTTGAAGAAACCTGATGGTTAATTGGGGTTTAAACTTTTCTTTATGGTCTACACTGGAGGTCAAACAAGGGATCACTTCACAAATCTGAGGTAGAACATTCAAAACAATTATGAATAAATCTTTGTCAACAAATATGTAATTAAAATTAAGTATAAGCTTTTTTCCGTCCTTTTTCCTCCACAAAAAAAATCTTCATAAAAAATAAGATTGTATCATTCAAGTGAATAAAATAACATTTATTGAATATTTATTGAACATTTGTTACATTGTTATTAAAAAAAAATATATCGCGATAATTATTGTTATTGTTTTATTGTCCAGCCCTAACTACAACAGTTATACTGCATTGCAATACTGCATTCACATTATATTCTAATCCAAGATAAAGTTAGAAAAACAAGTTTTTCAGTAGCTAAATTCCCTAAGGACCAAAGTTAGCGAGCTGCTCAGGCCAGAACGTGTATATTTCTGAGCTGCACGAGTCACAAATAGCAATTTACAACCTACTGCATCTTTTTGTTTCATCTTATCTTGGGAAACAATTTAGTCCAATTAGTGCCAGTAATTTTCAATTAGGATCTATTTTACATTTGTTTGGTTATAAACAACTGATTACTAAAAAATCAATTGCAACAGTCCAAGGCCTCCAAAAGTGTAGGGCTTGAAAACAGTTTGATACTAGGCATGGGAGAGTACAAATAGCAATTACCAGGCTCACTGATTTGTGACAGACTTTAACAAGATTTAGGATGGAAAAGGACAGATCCAGCACTATTGTGATTTTCAAGCCTATGCAGAGGCCAAGCAACGTCAAAAAAACAAGAAAGGTAGCTTCCTCCATCAATACACAGTTAAAGTAGTATTTGTCATAAGAGTTTGTCATAATTGCATAATAATGGTTGAACCTCTTTTTATACCCTGCTGCTGTCAGTCAAGTTATGTTGATATGTGTTGTGAGGAAGCAACCAAACAGTATAACCTTATTATTAATTAATAACTATCCTGTAATTAATTAACATCTACATTTTAATTCAGCGGACGCCCTCCTCTTTTACAGTCACATTAATCATGGCATGCAGCGTACCAATCACTCTCCTGGCCGTGTTAACTGTTGAACAGTAATGAAGCTACTGTGGTCTTATGAGAAAACCATTTAGTTGTGAGTGATTAATGGTTAAATGATCATTGATTTACTGCTCTCTGGGTGCTGAGTAAGCACCACTGACACTGTCAAACAGCACCAAGACATCCTGGGCCCAGCTCGAAGCCCCTCAATACAGAGGTACTGTGCTACTAGAATTTACACTCCTCCTAGAAGTTAGAGCGGGATTTAGACACATATTACTGCCATGATGTCCTAAATAAGCTTGGGTTATGTATAAAATGGTCAGTTGCAGTTACATAAATATTGTGTTTAGTTCATGACAGTTCATGACAAATATGGTCACATATTTACCATAAAAAGGCCAAAATGCTAACACAGACCTAACAAGGGTGATGCGCACAGACCATTATCACCCAACTCTGTTCGTCCTAGCATTTCTTATAATGAGTTTATGTTTATTGCTTTAATGTTTTGTTATGAGGGGCCCTACAAGCCATAATCTATTCTAGACCTCGCACATAACCTTATTCTCCTTTCACATACATATATTTTCA